>CABHPP010142741.1:0-41889 GCA_902168425.1 Peromyscus attwateri
AAAAACAAACATTATTCTATGGAATGCTAATAAAATAAGATAAATGAAAAGTAAGTACATTGGAATACATCAAAACAAGTAAAAATAAGGAAAAGAGCCCAAGAAAAGGCACAAGAAACAGATACACATGTAGAGAATTACAGTTTACAGAGATCCCATAAAACACAAAACCAGAAGGAAATGAACCTGTAGAGAGAGGGGAAGAATTAAAAAAGAAGAAAAAACTTTGACACTTATGTGACAAGGACCTTCAACGATTCCATTGAGTTTATCTTCTGATGGCCATCTACTGCTAGACATGTGGGTTACCCATAACAATAGTCTCTTTCCCCAGTGATACTCCATTGGATACAATTAAATTTTCATTAGAAAGCAATTATCAATTGGAGGTAGCTTTTGGGTTAGGGATGGATGGAGTCATGTGTCCACTTTTTTATTCAGTTCTAGTACCCAATATAGTGCCAATCTCCACAGGCCCGGTACATGCTGCCTCAGTCTCTATGAGTTCATATGTGTGTTGGTTTAGAGGCCTTATTTCCTTGGTGTCCTTTATCTATAAAGGCTATATTCAGGGCTTTCTATTCTAGGGTTTCTGGGCTTGGAGAAATATTGTTGTAGCTATTATTAATTGTGTTTTCACACTGGTGTCTAGGCATCTTTGTTTGAGAGACAATAATTCTAGGTGCTCGTCTTGTTTGGTCTTGTCTTTGTTGGGTGGGTGTTTTGTTCCCTTTTTTCTGTCTCTTAGAAGAGTATGGTGGTTGTGTGTTGTCAGGTAGGAAATTCTCCTGAGATCCTAATAGTTGTAGCCTCTGGGGGTAGGAGATAAAATATGTTTCTAACTATTGGGAGCTGACATTTATGAATGGAATGGGGAAGGGATTGGGGCTGAGGGCATCCACTGAAGGGAAGAAAGCAAAGGATCCACCATGATCCACTTAGCCCCCTGTAAATGGGGACAGAGAGTAAGGATAGGTGACAACATAAGGTTTGCCACAGAACTGGGGGTAAGAATGAAAAATTAGACTTGAAGGAGTGAAAGGAGACTGACAATCTGCTGTTCGCCTACCTGCTTCCCTGGCTTGAATGGGCTGACAGTTCTCAGGGAGTGACTGCTGATGTTGAGGTTTAAGATAAAGCAATGAACAGGGGAAGGGAAGTTAGGAGGGGAAGATCTGTGTGATCCACTGGAGATTTGGGCAGAGGGTGAAGGGAGGCCTCAGCTCATGTTCTGCTGAATTCATAAGGGACCACAGGAGTGTCTTTGTGAGGGGAGGTTGTATTAAAAGTAGTGACAGAAAAGCTCAAAGGGGAGTAATGGAGTAGAAAGGGTCAAATTGGGTTAGGAGTAGGACAGTAGCATAGAGGATAAAATAATGAATAAAAATAAATAAGTACAAAAATAGAGAGTCACAGAATATGGAGATGTTATGCTGGTACTGAACCAGAAGTTTCATCCCTGTCTAGCCAGTTTCTTAGTCAAACAATTGTGCCAAGTATAGGTTTCATCTTGTGGAATAATACTTAAATGCAGTCAGAAACTGGTTTGCTATTCCCATAATGTTTGCATCATTACTGTACCAGTGGGCATTTCTTTTCAGGTCAGTCATAATTATATTTTGCAGGATTCCTAGTTTTTTCCATCTGATCGTAAATAGCACCTTCTAGCACTGTGAAATCTATGTATTAGGGATGAAGCTGGACATAATATTTTGCTAAATGGATATAATATGAAACTAACTTACAATGATATATATATACACATATATAATCATTTCTCAACCCTTATCAGAGAAGCTTCTTTTTGCAGTAGGTGTTGATTAACACAGAGGCCCACAAGTGGCAAAGAGCAAGAGGCAGTGAATGAGTACAATCAGAGTAGCTACATGCATGACTTCATAGCAGTTATGAAAGTATTCATAATCCCCATGATAAAGACAGAACAAATCTCAGCATGGAGAAGGAAGTTTTTACAAAGTCACACTAGTAACTAAGATTGGGAATTGATGGCATATAAAAGAGAGAGGAAGTCCTTTTTCCATGAAGATGAAGCCACTAGTTAGCTGAATATCTTCCAGTGAAGCTTGCACATTCAAGAATATATGGGTACTACAAACTGGAGGTGTTTGGAAAATGAACAAGAGTCAGGTGGGTTGAGAAATGGGGAAGAGCCTGGGATGAGCAGGAGGAATGAGGTGAATATAATAAAATACATTGTATGAAATTCTCTAAGAACTAATAAATCAGAATGGTAAATCATTTGGGTTTACTAGTAGTCTGATTATACTAAATTTCTCAAAACACACAAAGCAAACAGCATATCATAGATACATTTTCTTGATAGTAATAAATGGCCATGATGAGGACATAGGCCATCATTTTGAGAAGAAAGATTTCCATGGTATCAAAAATTGGGAAAAAAAAACAAATGTGAGGGATATTCTATATCAGTAATCATCTCATCCTTTACGTGAATATTCACTAACATCCTAAGGATCCTGCTTCCACTTGAACAGATGGCATTAATGGATATACTAGAGAGGAAGAAGTACATGGCAGTGCATGTATGGGAATAAGAACTGACAGATGTGGTGATGAGCAGGTTTCCCAAGATTTGACCAAGAAAATGGACAGGAACATGATGAAGAGCAGAGGCTGCTGTTTGTGATCATCTGTCAGTCAAAGGAGACAGAATTCTACAGCAGCTCTTTTTTTTTTCAACTTCATCTCATTGGAAAGAACTTTGAAAAGCTGAAGAGAAAAGGCAATTAAATGCATAGGCATTAATAGCAGCATCACTTGAGAACATGCACAAACCATACATCTGGATAGTTTATTGTTTAATTTATAGAGTCTTAAATTTAAGAAACATTTTTTTATTTTTCCAGAAATTTTTAATTAAGATATATTTACAATAATTCCCTCTCCTCCATTTAATTTCCTCCATGCATTTCAGGTGGCTCCTTTTCAAATTCACGACTTTTTATCCTTTAATTACTGTTACATACATATGAGAATAAATCTCTAAATGGATCCGTGTGTACATTTGCTTATATGTATATTCCTTTAGGGCTGACCATTAGGAATTGGAAAAAAAATATTTAGGGTATTTCTTTTGCTGGTTTATTTTTGTCAAGTAAACACAAAACTAGGAGGCCTAGAGAGATGGCTCAGAGGTTAAGAGTAATTAATGGCTGATCTTCCAGAGGTCCTGAGTTCAATTCCCAGCAAACACACAGTGGCGCAAAACCATCTATGATGAGACCTGGTGCCCTCTTCTGGCGTGCAGGCATACATGCAGGCAGAACACTGTGTATATAATAAATAAATAAATCTTTAAAACAAAACAACAAAAAAGGACAAACCTAGATGTATTTTGGAAGAGAACATTTCAACTGATGAATTGCCTCCACCACATTGAACTTTAGGCCACTCTGTGGGGCATTTTCTTGATTAATAATTGATGTGGGAGGATCCAGTTCATTGTGGACAGAGTCACACCTGAGCAGGTGGTCTGGGTAATAAAAGGAGAGTGGAGAGCTAGGCAGAAGCAGCACTCCTGCGTGGCTTCTGTTTCATTTCCTGCCTCCAGTTTTTTGACTTGGATTCCTGCCTTGGCATCTCTCAATGGAGTGTGGGCTGGGATATGTCAGAACCCTTTCCCTCCCAACTTGCTTTGGGCTGTGATCTTTACCAGAGCAGTAGAAACCTCATAAAGACAGTCCTCATCTCTGGAAAGCACAAATTCTCACTGTCTCAGCAGTTTTTAATTGTTTGTGGCTCTTCATCTAAAGGTGAAGCCCTGTGAGATCTTCTTGATGTAAGTTTATATTTCACCTGTGTTGTCATTGTTCAACTCTTCATTAAAAAGCCAATTAGCTGGGAGTTTATTGGTGTAGCTTCTCCATGATTTCTAAAAGACTCAATCTTGTAGAAGACTTCTTGGTCTCTTTACTCTTAGTCTTTCTGTCCCAACTTCTTCAATGTTCCCTGAATCTTAGGTGTGAGTGGTATGTCAACTAGGACTAGGCAGCCCACATAAAATTGTCTGAATTCGGCTTTTGTAACAGTCTCCAACTGCTGAGAAAGGAAGCTGCTCTGGTGATAGTGTTAGGATGTCTTTGTCTGTAGCTATGAGGATAAACATTTAGAAGCAGTTAGGGATTATACTAGTATAGGAAAGGGGTAGTATTAAGTTCCCCTCTGATGTCTGTAACCTCACTAGTCATGAGAGGGTTGGCTAGATTTATAGTACCAGGCATGGTTTCCATCTTGTTGAGTAGACCTTACTTCCAATTAGACAGCTGATTGCCATCAAAGTGTTTATGCTCTTACTGAGTCTTTGAGGGTAACTTGCAGTACTGATTCATAGGTACCACAGCTGACTAGTACAGTTGAATGCTATCTTCCCTTGACAGCATACATAGACCCTTCTGGTACTAGTTTTCAGAGAGGACTTTAGGGGTCAGATCAAGCTTGATTCTTTCCAGTCCTGTGTCCAAAGTTCTGGGTGTCTTCCATAATAGGAACTTCCTCCTTCTTCTTTTTGGAAGCAACAAAAGGAAAAAAATAGCCTATATTGTTTTAGAAGTCCCTGGATTCCCTTACCAATCTCTCAAAAGTAATTTTCTAATTCTGGCACTTGGGTTTTTGTTAGAGAGTATGTCTCCCAGGGAGGAACATTGTTACCCCAAGTAGTATAATTTCATTTAAACCGTGTACACACACTAATCTACCAGGTAATTTTAGGTAAATAAAACATATGGTACCTTAAGGTTTTTTTTCAAGAAGTCTTATTTTTATGTATAGCTTCTCATTCCTTCTCCTTCTGTACTGACCTCCATTATTCTTTTCCATTAAATCCTTCACACATTTTCCCATTTCTCCCTGCATATCACCTCTATCCCACTACTCCCCTCCATTGCTTTATAGATCTCTCTCAAACACTCCATCTCTTCCCAAGGTAGATTGTTTCCATTTGTTTAATTTATTTTCCTATTTTGGCAGGTTGTTCTAGGCAATATATGCATGTATGAAGATTTGGAGCTAAGAACTACAGAAAAAAGAGAACATGCAGCATTTATGTTTCTGGGCATGTTATCTTGCTGAAAATATTTTCTAGTTTCATTGATTTACATGCACATTTCACAATTTCATTGTTTTTCATTGATGAATATTATTGCACAGTGTATATGTACCCCATTTTCTTTATCCATTCACTATTTGAAGGGCAGGTAGGTAATTTACATTCCCTAGCTGTTGGTAATAGAACAGCAATTATCAATGCTAAGCAGATACTTGTGTAGTAGTATATTGAGTCCTTTGAGCATATGTCAAGAAGTGGTACACCTGGGTCTTACTGGATGTATTTTTAGATTTTAGAGAGTTCTTCACACTGATTTTCAGAATGGCTGTATCAATTTGCATTACTAGCAACAATAAATGAAGTTTCTTCTTTCCTCACATCTTAGCATTTGATGACATTTGATTTGTTGATCTTAATCATTATGATTTGGCTGAGATGAAATATCAGAGGAATTTTACTTGGAATTTCCCTAATTGCTCAGGATTATAAACACTTTTGACATGTATGTTAGCCATTTGTTTCTTCCATTGAAAAATCTCTATTCAAATCCATAGCTCTTTTTTAACTGAATCATTTCTTGACTCTTTGCTGAGGTCCTTATATGATTTGGATTAAAAAAAAAAATCTTTGTCAGGTACATAGCTAGAAAACATGTGCCCTTACTCTGTGTGTTTTCTCTTCACTTAATTATTTCTATAGTCATACAGGAGATTTTTGCTTTTATGAGGTGCAACTTATCAATATTTGGCCTTATTTCCTGAAAAAGGAAGTCCTATTCAGGGACTCGTTTCTCATACCTCCATCTTGTGGGGTACTGTCTATAGATTCTTCTAGAACTTTCATCATTTCAAGGTTTCAAATTGAGGTGTTTGATCCATTTGGAATTAATGTTTGTGCATAGTGATAGATGCAATTCTAATTTTATTCTTCTACATCTGGACATTCAGTTTCCCAGCACCATTTGTTTAAAATGCTGCTATTTCTTAAGTGGATGTTCTTGGACTCTGTCAAATATCAGAAGGCTTAAATACATGTATTCATGTTTGGCTCTTTCATTTATCTAGATTATTATCTTTGTGCAAGTACCATACAGTTTTAATCACTATGGCTCTGTTGTATATTTTGAAATCTGGAATGCCAATCTCTCCAACCTTGATTTTTTTTCCCCCTCAGAATTTTTTTCTATTTCTGTGAAGAATATTTTGGATATTTTAATTGGGGTTTCTTTTAATGGTAAATTTATTTGAAATTTTTAATTTAAACAATATTAGTTCAACCAATAATGATCATGGACAACCTTTTCATTTCTAGTGTCTTTCTCAAGTTTCATCAGAGATAGTTTTAAAAGCAAAACTTGTGGCAGTAGCCAATCAATGTTTGATTTAAATTAAGGTTCAGACCACAACAGGGAGCCATACACTGCCTGGATGACTAGGAACCAGACAGTGGATATTCCTGAGACATAGAGTAGAAACAACTGAGACAGGAAAAAAATCACTGAAATGATTTCTAAAGATATTATGCTGTATTCATAGATTAGGGCTCATCATCATAGAGGCTTACTCCAGCAGCAAGTTGGATTGGATGCAAAGATCCACAGGCAGACATTATGCAGAGAGAAAATCTAAATTGATACTCTCAGTTAGGTTCCTCCCCTTGGAGATCCAGGAACCTCACAGAAGAAGGGAAGGAAAAATTGTAGGAGTCAGATGCAATGAATGATACAAAGAGAATGTGGCCCACCAAAGCAACTAAGCAGACCTCACATGACCTCACAGAGACTGAAATAGAAAGTACAAGGCCTGTATGGATCTACCACCAGGTCCCCTTTGTGTGTGCTATGACTGTTAGCTTGGTGTTTTCTTTTGCAGAACTCCTAACAGTAGGAGCAGTTGTATCTATGATTCTTTTGCCTGTTCTTGAGACTCTTTTCCTCTATTGGGTTGCCTTGTCCAGGCTTGACATGAGGGCTTTTATTTTGTCTTATTGTTTACTGTTTTATCATGTTTGTTTGTTATCCCTTGGAGGGCTGCTCTTTTCAGAAGAAGGGCTTCTCTTCTGAAATGGATCTGTGGGACAGGAGAGGTGGGGGCAATGTGAGAAGAGTGAAGAGAGGGGAAACTGTGGTCAGGATATATTGCATGAGAAAGGAATCTATTTTCAGTTGCTAATATGAGATGTTTTCTTTCTTTTTTTAATGTAAGTACTTAGTGCTATGAACTTGTCTCTTAAAACTGCATTCACTGTGTTCCATAACTTTGGGTAAGTTGTGTGTTCATGCTAATTCAGTTTTATAAAGTTCTTAATTTCTATCTTGATCCATTTTTCATTCAATGTGAGTGTTTCAGTTTCCATGAGTTTGTAAGCTTTCTCTTGTTTTGGTTGCTGTTGATATTTAGTTTTAATCAGTGGTGGTCAGATAGGATGCAGAGTTATTTTAATTTTCTATTATCTATTGAGGCTTGCTTTGTGTCCATGTATGTTCTCAACTTTGGAGAAAGTTCCAAGAGGTGCTGAGAAGAAGGTATATTTTTTTGTGTTTGGGTGGAATGTTAGTAAATATTTGTTAGGTCCATTTTGTTTATGACATCATTTAGCATTTCTCTTCTTAATTTTTCTCTTAATAACTTATCTGTTGGCGAAGTGGGTATTGCAGTCACCCGCTATCACTGGGAGTATCAATATGTGATTTTAGCTTTAGTATTGTTTCTATTATAAACTCAGGTGCATAGATGTTGGAATTGCAACATCTTCCTGATGGGCTTTTCCTTTGACAAGTATGTGGTATCCTTCCATATCTCTTGTGATAAGTTGTCGTTTGGAGTCTATTTTATCATATATTAAAATGGCTACATCTGTTTGCTTCTTGGGTCCTTGTGCTTATAACATCTTTTTTCCTTTTTTGTATCTTTAAGGTGATATCTAATCTTGATGCTAAGGTGTGTTTCTTGGATGCATCAGAAGAAGGAGATTTTTTTTTTATCCAATCTGTTTTCCTGTGTTTTCTTTATTGGAGAATTGACATCATTGATGCTGAGAGTTATCAGTGAGTAGTGTTTGTTTACTTCCATTGTTTTGTTGTGGTGTTGTTTTTTTTTCCTTGTTCTGAGACTATTTCTTTCTTGTATTTTCTCGGGTGTTGTTAGCATTTTTTGCTTGAAGTTTTTCTTTTGGCACCTTCTATACAACTGTATTTGTAGGTAAATATTGCTTAAATTTGGTTTTTATAATGGAATGTTTTTCTTTCTCCATCTGAGCTGGCAGTCCATCTGTGGTCTCTGAGTTTACAGGACATCTGTTCAAGTCCTTCATTTATTTTCTTGATTAACAGCCACTCTTACTTGGATGAGATAGAATCTTGAAATAGTTTAATTTGCAATTCCCTAATGAGTAATGATATTGTAATAATAATATCCTATTATTCTTAGATTTGGCCTTTTCATAGTATCCCAGATTTCCTGAAAATTTTGTGCAGCAGATTTTTAGATTCAATGTTTTCTTTGACAAGGTATTCATTTCTTCTATGGTGTCTTTAATGCCTGCGATTCTCTCTTTCATCTCTTATTCCTTTATTATTAATTAAATTTTTTCATTTATTTTGCATCCTGACCACAGCTTCCCCTTTCTCCTCCTTTCATTCCCTGCCCCCATATGCCCTCTACCCTTTCCCCCAATCCGCCCTTCCTCCACCTCTGTTGAGAAAATGGCAGTCCTCCCATGGATGCCGACAAAGCAAGGCATATCAGGTTGAGGTAGGACTAAGCTCCTCTACCTGTATTAAGGCTGGACAAGGCAACTCAGCATCAGTAACATGTTCCCCAAAGCCAGCCAAAGCATTAGGGACAGGCCCTGCTCCCACTGCCAGGAGTCCCACAAATAGACCAAGCCACACAACTATCATACATATGCAGAGGGCCTAGACCAGTCCCATGCAGGCTCCCTAGCCATTGTTCCATAGTCTGTGAGCTCCTATTAGCAGGACAGTTACTTCTGATGGTTCTCTTGTGATGATTCTGACCCCCCTGGCTCATATAAGCCTTCCTCCCTCTACTCAGTGGGATTCCTGGGGCTCAGACCAATACATGGCTATGGATCTCTACATCTGTTTCCATCAGTTACTGGACAAAGGCTCTCCACTGACAATTAGTGTGGTTACCAATCTGATTACAGAAGATGGCCAGTTCAGGCTACCTATCTATTATTGCTTGGAGTTTTAGCTGGCGTCATCTTTGTAGATTCATAGGAGTTTCCCTTGTATCAGGTTTCTATGTGACCCCAAAATGCCCCTCATCAAGTCATAATTTTCATTACTCTCCCTCTCCCTCCATTCCTTAATTCAATTCCTTATGTTCCCATCCCCACATGCCCCCAGTATACTCAGGGTATCTCTTCTATTTCCCCTTCCCAGGGAAATCCATGCATTTCCCCACTTGAGCCCTTTTTGTTACCTAGCCTCTGTGGGTTGTAACATGGTTATCCTTTACTTTACAGCTAATATCCACTTTCGAGTGAATATATACATTGTTTTTAATAGCTGAGTAATACTCAATTGTGTAAATGTGCCACATTTTCTATGTTCATTCTTCAGTTGAGGGGGAATGAGGTTGTTTCCAGGTTCTGGCTATTACTAATAATGCTGCTATGAACATCATTGAGTAAGTGTCCCTGTGGTGTGATTGAACTTCCTTTTGGTATGTGCACAAGAGCAGTGTCACTGGGTCTTGAGGTAGGTCAATTCCCAATTTTCTGAGAAACCACCACATTGATTTCCAAAGTTGTGGTGATATTTTATTTGTGCTGAAATGTGATATTTTATTTGTATGTTAATAAATAAAGTTTGCCTGGAGATCAGAGGTCATAGTGAGCCATAAACAGGCAGAGTCTCTGTGTGGTCAAGGACACAGCCAAGCGTGGTGACACCCGCCTTTAATCCCAGTACCAATCATGGAGACCTAGAGGTCTGTATAGACAGGCAGTGACAAGGAAGTGATGTGGCTGGGCTTAGAGCCAATGAGAAGGCAGAACAAGAAGGTAATAAAAGCTCAGGTTAGATAGGAAGAAGCTCTCTCTTGGAAAGCTATGGTGAGGTGGTAATATAAGGTTAGTCAGTGGCTATTTTCTATTTCTCTGATCTCTTCAGCTATTACCACTGTATTTGGCTCCGTTTTCTTATTTAATAAGACTGTTTAGAAATTTGTCTACACAAAGTGGCTGTACAAGTTTGCACTCCCACCACCAGTGGAGGAGTGTTCTCCTTGCTCCACATCCTCCCCAACATAAGCTGTCATTAGTGGTTTTGATCTTAACCATTCTGACAAGTGTAAAACGCATTCTCAGAGTCTTTTTGGCTTGCATTTCTGTCTCTTCCATCTCTTCTGTTCTGTTGGTGAAGCTCGCCTCTGTGGTTCCTAAATTTCCCATTTTCAAATTTCCCTCAGTTTGGGTTTCCCTTATTGATTTCCATTTTCACATCTTGAACAGTTTTATTCATTTACTTCTACTGTTTCTGTTTTCATACATTTCTTTAAGGTATTTACACATTTCCTCTTTAAGGAACTCTATCATATTCATTAATGCTGCTTTAAGTGTTTTTTTTTTTTTTTGTACTTCAGCTATGTTAAAATACTCAAGGCCTGTTATGGTAATGTTGCTGACAAATATGTGGAGACATATTGTCCTGGATATTATTTTTCATGCTCATGTTTTCATGCAGGCATCTATGAATCTGTAATTGGGGAGATTATAGTCATGAGTGCTGATATCTGTTTTTGTGTTTGTTGGGTGGACACTTTCTTACTTGGTTTCTGTTTCCTCTACAGTACTTAGAAGAGTGTGGAGGCTGCGTGTTGCCTGTTAGGAAATTTTTTCTGGGGCTGATAGGTGCGGACGTTGGTGAGTTCCAGGTAAAATGTGTTTCTGTGTATTGGGACCTGACACTTAGGAGTGGGGATGGACTGACACTTATGCATGGTAATGGGCCAGGGATATCACAGGGGGTTCACAAGATGGAGGAAATCAGGCTGTTCCACAGAATACCATGCTTAGTTAGTCCCCTGGGAATATGGACAGAGAGTGAGGAGATGCCACAACAGAAGTTTTGCTATAGAGCAGAGAATAAGTCTGAGGTATTGAACTTGGAAGAATGGAGGGAAATGTGAAGATCTCAGTTTGCCTATTTGCTTCTCTGGTCAGGGTGGCATGGGGGTTTTCAGGGAGCACCTTCTGGAGTCCGGGCCTGGGACAAAGCAATGCGTTGAGGGTATGAAATTTGGACGGGAGTTCTGTGTGATGCACTGGATACAGTTGCAGGTGGGGGGTGTCTGTGGCAGGTCTTCTGCTGCAGAGCTTGGGATGGAATTGGGGAACTGGATTTGAAGCAACACAGAAAGATGTGAAGAACTGCAAGTAGCCAACCTGCTTCCCTGCCCTGTTGGCCTGTGGGTTCCCACGAAGTGCCTTTTGGAGTAAGGAGCCGTGATAAAGCAAGTAGGTAGGGGACGCCGAGCGGTGGTGGCGCACGCCTTTAATCCCATGGGAGGCAGAGCCAGGCGGATCTCTGTGAGTTCGAGACCAGTCTGGGATACAGAGTGAGTTCCAGGAAAGGCACAAAGCTACATAGAGAAACCCTGTCTCGAAAAACCAAAAAAAAAAAAAAAAAAAGAAAGAAAGAAAGAAAGAAAAGAAAAAAAGGAGGTAGGGGAGAGAGGTTAAGAGAGGAAGACGTGTTGGATCCACTAGAGAGAGGAGTATGGGGAAAGGAAGGCTGCAACATGTGTTTTGTTGCAGAGCTGTGGATGACACTGGAGTATTTGATTTGGAGGACCAGCAGGACAGGAGAAGGTCTTCAGTTAGCCTACCTGCTTCCCTGGCTGGAATATACCTCCCCATTTTTGAGACACAGTCTCACTATATAGACCCATACACCCAACTACCCTGGAACTCATTATATAGATAGACTAGGCTGGCTTCAAACTCATAGAAATTTGCCTTTCTTTTCCTCCTGAGTGTTGGTATTAAAGGTGCAGACCAAAGCACCCAGGATCATAGCCTATTTTTTATTTGATTTTGTTCTTAATGTATATATTTTTATATTTGTATGTTCTGTATATTAATATCCTGTCAGATGCATACATGGCAATTGTTTTCTCTCATTCTTCAGAGGGTTTATATGGTTGAATGACAATTTCATTTGCTATACAAAAAGCTTTTCCCTTTTATAAGGTGCCATTTGTAAATTATTGACATTATTTTCTGAGCAGCCTCAAGTGTTTCTTACTCAGAATGACCTTACATATACATATATTTTTGTAGTAGTCCCTAATTTTTCCCTACATGTTTCAGAATTATTTGAAATAAAAAGAAACATTATTATTGAAGTAGCTTGATAAAAAGGCAGTTTATTAATATAATTAATTTAAGGATTATAAGCTGCACGATCCATGTTAGACACAGATTCTTATCTCTATGCATAAATTTATTCAGACAGACATATAAATTTATAAATATTTAAAATTAATTTAATTATTGATTATACTAATGTATATTTTTCTCAAGCTCCTATATATTCTCCTTCTTCCCTACAGTCCCATTTTCACATTCCAGTCTTTTTATTTTTTGTGACTCATTGATTTTAAGCAGGATAAGCTGCATGACCACGTGTTTGAACTCTCCATTGGAATCTTCAGGGCTCACCTCTGAGTACACAAGTGAAGACATTGAATTCCTCTTTGGCAGAATCTACTTATATCCAATAGTGCAGCAGAGTGGTGTATGGTCCTTTGATTAAGCCTGAGTGATGACAAGCACAGACTGCCATATATTAATTGTAGACAACTATAACTGCTGTGTGTTGATTATGATTGAAATAGCAGTGCCGTGTTCAAAATACATCATTTAGTATCTCCTTTCCCTCTCTTCTGGCTTTATAATCTCTCTACTTCTTGGCCTATTGTGTTCCATCAGCCTTAGACTGTATGGTGTGGGTACGCTGTTCAGGGATAAGCACACAACATTTCCATCTCTGTTTTTCCTCTAATATTTTCAATGGTTATTCCGAGGCTGATCTTCCCCACCTTGTCTTCCTCCTGCATTCATATCACACATGTTTTACCAACTCCCTTTCTCTGACCTTAAGCCTTTTTCTATTCTCGTTGTTGCTTTCTGTCTCCTGGTCTCTTGTGAACTGACTCTCCATCCAACATAAACAAACACACCACAAAAAAATTGCATTGATCCGGGCGTTGGTGGCGCACGCCTTTAATCCCAGCACTCGGGAGGCAGAGCCAGGTGGATCTCTGTTGAGTTCGAGGCCAGCCTGGGCTACCAAGTGAGTTCTAGGAAAAGGCACAAAGCTACACAGAGAAACCCTGTCTTGAAAAACCAAAAAAAAATTTGCATCATTAGATTATTCTATTTTATAGTTTCATTTTCATTTAATTCAATGAATTACGTTCTTTCTTGATGACAAAATGTTTGTTCAAAACACTATGACTCAATGCAATTTTCTACATTTCTTATAATTTCTCTTTAGATTTTTCCCATTCTGTTGCTATATATTAAAAAGTAGTAAGGTATTTTGAATTTTGTATTGGGTTAAGTTTCTGTATTGGGTTAAGTTTCTAAATCATGCTCAGTTTTGGAGAAACTGCTATGAAATACTGGGAAGAATGTGTACTATGAGGGTATTTATGTTAGGTCAATTTAAAATATAGTGTCACTACACCTGAATTTGAGTTGTTGGTTTTTCCCCTGTATTACTTATAGTTTGGGAAATATGCGAGACTAAAGCTAGTGCCTATTACTGCTTTGTGTTGAAAGTCAGTTCCTTTAGATTTTCCTTAATACTACAAGAAGTATTTTTAAGAATATACAATTTAGCATGATGTTTATTTGTTCTTGTTTCAATTCATATTGATATATGATTTTTCTAAACCAAACTTAATAAAACATCATGACTTTCATGATGGATAGATGTTGAACTTTACAAAAAAATGTGCATTTTATTTATGCCAAATATACCCCTAAACCCAAATACAAGAATGAATTATCAACTAATATCTACTTGTGTAGTGTATATTATGCTATTGAATTAAAAAATAAAATTAAAAAAATTAATTTTCTGAGTCATATAAGACACTAGACCATAGTTAACCCAATTATTGCATATGTGCCACTCAATGATTTGATCATATTCACATATCTGGAATGCTTTCCATTAAATATATACATATAGATTACTATATTTATAAGCTAAAACACGTAATGAAAAATTTCACATTGCTGTTTGAGAAGGTATAAAAATTATATGAGGAGGCATTGAATTTTGCACAATATGCTAATGAATGTCAGCACAGAAGTCATGGGACAGAAGAACATGGCTCCCATCTGGCTCTCTGCCTGTGTTAATCACATGAAGCAAATTTTTAATCAAGTAGGTCTTCTCCTTAAGGATTTGCGTGCTGCCCTGTAATCACATGACAGTCAAAATTTTATTAATGAATACATTTTATTGCTAAAACCCCAGGGGCTACAGAGACTGTAAATACCAACCTGAAATCATCATACAACAGTCTTGCTCAGGTTAGTAGCCAGCACAACTGCCCTTGGATTCAGGCACCATGACTTCTGTTCTGTTCAACAGTCAGGTTCTTTCCTAGATTTGCGTTTCTTGTGAAGTGTATTTACATTAGCCAAAGAACTTGTGCCATTCATTCATGATGACACCCAAGCTTTCTGAAGGTTTTTGACTTAATGTTTTGCATAGGTAGCAGTACTTTAATATTAGTTATGTAGTGGTTGCAAGGTAAGGACATAAAGAGGATGAATGGAATATATAATTTGGTATGCCAAAGGCAAAACTAAACCACAATACAAGTGTTACAGGCATCTTGTACCAAGCTCTATTTAAAATAATGTCCTTTTATGACTCACTGTTGAATCATGGCTAAGATTCATGGTTTTCTGTGGTATTATTAATGAATACAATGAGTCGGATCAGAAAGTCCAATGTATATGTTTATTTACAAATGAGCCACAATTGAGATAAGATGTGTTTAAACTGAAATTTGATTTTATATTAATTCTATTAGTTTATATTGAATGTAATATTCTTTTTGGTTTCATAATAATTATAATTTTATTAATTGTTTTTCAGTGAAAATCCACATATAATGTACCATGTTATTCTTATTCATTGGTATAATGTAATAAAAGAGAAGGTATGGGTAAAATTAAATTAAAATTAAAATTAAAACAATCAAATAATAGATGGGTAGGAAAAGGGGAAATTAAGAGATAGAAAAACAGCAACAAAGACAGAAGGAGAGAGAAGTAGAAAGAGACACAAATATGGATGGAGAATAGAATTGACAAATAGGGAAATAATGTTTTCTTCAATAACCATGTCATGAATGTTGAACTGGTGGTCATTTTTTTTCTATATAATCACCCCTGTTATCTTTTTCAGCATCTGAAAACCATGGGATTTACAAACCAAACAGCTGCTACTAACTTTCTTCTTCTAGGCCTCTCAAGTGACTCAGAATTGCAACCTGTCATGTTTGGACTGTTTTTGTCCATATACCTGGTCACAATGATTGGGAACCTGTTCATAATCTTGGCCATCATTTCAGATTCTCATCTCCATACTCCCATGTACTTCTTTATCTCCAACCTCTCATTGACTGATATCTGTACAAGCACCACAACAATCCCAAAGATGCTGGTGAACATCCAAGAACAGAATCTAAGCATAAGCTTCACAGGATGCCTCACTCAGGCTTGCTTTGCCATGCTTTTTGCTAGTCTGGAGTGCTGCCTCCTTGCAGCAATGGCATATGATCGCTACGTGGCCATTTGCTACCCCTTGAGGTACACTGTCATCATGAATCAGCGCCTGTGTAGTCTACTCATCCTATTCTCCCTGCTCAGTAGCACTGTGAATGCATTACTTCTCAGCCTCACAGTGCTGTGGCTTTCCTTCTGCAAAGATGTGGAAATTCCCCACTTCTTTTGTGAAATTACCCAGGTCGTCAAGGCAGCCTGTTCTGGCACATTCATCAACAATATACTGATTAATATTGCAGGATTAACATTTGGTGGCATTACTTTTGCTGGAATCATTTTCTCCTACACTGAAATTATCTCCACTGTTTTTAAAATACCATCTGTTCAAGGAAGATATAAAGCCTTTTCCACATCTGGGTCTCATCTGTCAGTCGTTTCTTTATTCTATGGGACAGGTTTAGGTGTGTGCATTAGCTCAGCAGTAACTAACTCTCCCAGGGTGACTGCAGTGGCATCAGTGATGTATACTGTGGTGACTCAAATGCTGAACCCTTTCATCTACAGCTTGAGGAACAAAGATATGAAGCAAGCATTGAAGAAACTCTTGGGTAGGATGACTTCCTTTTTATAAATGTGTTCTCGTTTTTGGATGGATCCTATAGTTAAATCACTGTGACAGGACTCCTGACCATCCCTTCATGAATCCTTTCAAATTCAATGGATGGCATAATGCCAAATATATTTCATCCTGTGTTTATTACTTTTTTCCTGCATTTATATATGTTTGAAAAATTGTCTCATCTCTATTTTCCATTTCTTTTCTCATGTTTCAAAATCAGGGACAAAGTGTGTGGGTGTGTGTCTGTATCTGTGTGTTATATAAAAGTTAACCATGGGTGTGTATTTGTTTATATGTATGCATTAATGTATATATAGACATGTATATAATAGGAGATGGAATATTAATTTTAATGAATGTGTGTGTGTGTGTGTGTGTGTGTGTGTGTGTGTATCAGATCATGGCAATTAAGGAAAGTGCTACTTCCAGTATTTACCATTCATTTCCATGGGTAATATTGAAATTTATTTGAATTCACATTGTTCATTTTTGTCAATCATGAATACTAGAAGTTAGTTCATCTATCCATATAATCTCATGTACTTGTTAATCCTTCTCTGTCTATCCCTCACCTATATCTTTCCAAACTTGTCATAACCAGTGTTATCTGCTATAAAATCATTTTTGCCTTTGATGTTTAAGTGAGAAAATATGGCATTTGTTATTTTCTGCCCATTTTCACTTAACAAAATAGCTTCTAGTTTAATTAATATTGCCTAAAATGATAGTAAACGGTTTTATGGTGGAATAGAATTCTATTGTGTCTATGTGTCATTTTTCCTTTACTCATATATCCACTGAGTACTGTTTAAAATTAATTTCCTATGTGAACTGCTGTGTTAGTGCTATTGAATGAAATGCATACATAACTTATACAAATTTAACTCTGTTCCTATAGATTTGTGCCCATTTCTGAGGTAGTTCTCCAAAAAAGGTACTTGTCCTGATAGCTTCTAAGAAACATCATACTGATTTCATAATCATTGTCGACACTTAACCAGCAATACTTCATGAAAGATCAATTTTCTCTGTAGCATCACTGCCATTTCTTACTATTGACCTGATTATTCCATTCTACTCCAGTGATGTGGCAATGAGATTTATGCAGATTTCATTGATTGTTAGAATGACAATGAACCATTTTTTAAAAACTCATTCATCATTTGTTTGCATTATCTTGGGTAAAGCATATTTAGCTCATTTACTTATTATTTAACTGAACTGCTTGGACTTTTCTTCTGTTGAATTCCTTTTATTTTCTGGCTATGACCCTTATTATTTTATCGATCTACATCAGTGTAAAATGGGGTCATCACAAAATGAGGAACTGTATTAAAATGTTGCAGCATTAGGAAGGTTCAGAACCACTGCACTAGAACATAGGCAACCTATCAAGAACCACATCCCAGAATAAAACTGACTGCCCTTTTACAGTAGACATCAAATGCCACTAGCTCCTCAGCTAGAGGTGGCCTATATGTGAACTGAATATAAGTCAATATCAAGTGTTTGGGCAATATGTGTGTTGGAAGTATATTTTTTTGCTGTGGGCTTTATTTTGCATGTTTCTTCTTGTGTGTAGTAGATATAGTCTTATGCTTCATTTTTCCTGTGGTTTAGTTTGAAAAAATATATAAACTGGTACTAAACTATTCATACTAAACTGGTACTAAGAAAAATTATTACTTTTGATCTAAGATTTGTATAATTTTACCTTTTAACTCTGTTATAACACAATGTATGTGACTTAAAAATGAATTCTATACTTATAATAATGTAATGTAAAGCTCTTTTTTAAAAAAGATTTGTTTTTATTATAGCTTTTAATTTCTTCTACATGTCTCTTTCTGTGTGCATGCACGTAGATGTAAGTGGCCAGGGAATCCAAACAATGGTGTTGGATCCCCTGGAGCTGGAATTACAGGTGTTTATGAGCAGCCAGATATCCATATTGAGAATAGAATTCAGATCTTCCTGCAAAAGCAATCTACACTGTTGTGTATAAAAGCAAAGAGAATGTACCTGGGATACCTTACGTTAAAGTAGAAAAGAAGACCTGAAAAGGGTTTTATGTTTTTTCTAAGAGGAGGGCATGGGTAATAAAACATTCAAATATTTTAAATGGTTTTTAGAGTTTAGGAAGTGGTGGAAAAGGAAGTATGAAAAGTGAAGCAGAGTTTGATTGGGACACAATATACTTATGAGTGAAAATATTATATTAATTCTCTTAATATATGTAAAGAGTGTTAAAATAAAATAAAACTTTTCTAAACATCACTTTCTACTGATTGAGAGCCTCCTTTAGGTCTTTATTTAAGAAAAAATTTTCCAAAAGTAGTCTCAATCTAGATACACTACTTCCATATCTTTTATTTCTGTTTTATTCTGTGACAGTTTGTGTTAATTGTCAACTTGATCTTGTGACACTGGACCTTTGCTGTCTTCCTTTGCACAATCCCATTTCTCACTCCTTAGTGATCCATTGAGCTTCCTGTGTTCTAAATATTCACTGTAATAGTTTTGTTGTATTCTGTATGGTTGTTTTTTGTAAAGCTCATGTTTAAATATTTTGCCTTTTCAACAATCTCTAGAGTTTGAACCTTTATTTCCTAACTAAGCCAGAAGGATTTAGCCTTTATGAATAAGTTAATAGTACTATTAAAGGGATTTCAGAAGTGACCTGGATTTACTCTGTTCTTCTGCCATATATAAATAGTATCTCACCTATATAGAGGTCTCAACATTCAAGAAGTCACCCTGAAAGCAAAACCCTCAATTGAAACAGACATTGAGACAGCTGTGGCCTTGAGCCTGAACCCAAAGCCTCTAAAATTGAAATAAAATGAGTTTTATAACAACTGATCTGTAGCATTCTTTTAAAGCAGGTTTAAACTGATTCTAAATATATTCTGAGTGCATTCAGTTTCTGAATATTTATGTATAAATGTGAGTTGTTAGCTTCATATTTTCTTTATTTTATATTATGTAAGAATTCCATGCATCCATATAATGTGTTTTGATAGAATCCATCCCCGTTTCTTCTCTGCTAATTTCTACCTCCCCATTACTTTTTACTCTTAACTTCATATCCTCATTTTCTTAATTGCACTGAGTCTATTTAGTGAATGAGCACAGGATCATCTACTATAGTATGAGCAGCAGTTCAGGAGTAACACCTTAGAAGGAAATTGACTATCTCTCCATAGTGAGAACCAATATATCCTCCACTAAGGGTAGGACTTCCCAACTCCCTTATGTGTCCATATTGGAAATATTTAGTGACTTGATATTGTGCATGCAGTCACAGCCACTGTGAGTTCACTTGTACAATAGCCATGTACATGGCTAGTGAATACTCTTTTACTGCAGATGTCCACTATTTCCAGCCCTTACAATTTTTTCTTACCTCTCTTATGGGATTAACAATGATGCTTGAAGACTGGGGTACACTATATGGCCCATTTGGAGCTAAGCACTCTGTAGTCTCTTAGTCTCTCTCTCTCTCTACATGTTGACCAGTTTTGGGTCTCTACATTTTCATTCTCTACTGTAGAAAGTCCTCAGAAGAGCAAAGAAACACTAATCAATGAGGAAAAACTTGAATCTGATCATAAAAGTACCACTTACTATAGTGGTATTCTATTTGTACTGAAATGTGATTTTATTTGTATGTTAATAAATAAAGTTGCTTAGGGGTCAGAGCTATTAGCAAGCCATAGCGAAAGCCAGGGCGGTGGTGGTGCACGCCTTTAATCCCAGCACTTGGTAAGCAGAGCTAGGTAGATCTCTGTGTGTTCAAGGATACAGCTAGCATTGGAGACACACGCCCTTGATCTCAATACCAACCATAGAAAACTTGGGAGGTCTGGACAGAGAGGCAGTGACGAGACAGCCACGTAGTTAGTTTATAACCAATGAGAAGGAAGAAACAGGACTCCTTATAAATCAACCGCACAGGAAGAAACTCCCTTTTCGGAGAGCTCTCTTGGCGGGAGAAGCTAGCTGGCGGAAAGCGGGTAAGCTTCTGGCTCTGACCTCTTGGGCTTTCACCTTTACATTGGCTCTGTGTTTCTTATTTAATAAGGCGGTCGGTTACATCTACAACTTACTCCCATATAACATTCATGCCACTATTACACCACTGACCATAAATTGTCAGAGTCCTTAATTGAAATTTACTAGGTTCATCATTAAGAACACTGCTGTAGTTTTTTCCCCTGTCATAAGTAGAAATTTCTAGTACTATGAAAGCTATCCAATAGCATTAAAGTTTCCAGGTGAGTACCAGTTTAGTTTCTACACACTCTGTGATTAAAAAATAAGGTATCTTCAGCAACAGAGTATTACCAAGATCAGTTGAAATATTCTGTGATATTTAAGGGATTCCATCGGCCAATAATTCAAGAGGGGTGACCCATAACTAGCACTGGACATTCTGCTTGACCATATATGTTTTCTGGAACAGGGAGTCACATCCCATTATAGAATTATTCCATTTACACTGTTTTATATGTATATGTGTATATATATATATATATATATATATATATATATTAAGATTCTACAGTTTAGGGTTCCCTATGGATTTTAAAAAATCTTTACTGTTAGTTATCCTTCCTCTTAGTCTCGCTCTTCCCTGTCATCCCATCAACTATCCCATTTAACCCTAATTGTTCTATTATTTCCCTCGCCCGCTTCATGTCACCTGCATTCTATCTCATTCCCTTGAAAGGTCACTTACATTGTCCCTTTATGAATGTCTTTATTTCTATGGGTAAACTTAGATAAAAACTATTTGACCATAATTTAAAATGTCTAAGGAGTCAAAGCTAGCATTGTAATATGAGAGAGAATCTACAATGTTTGTCTTTAACTGTCTGGGTCTCCTTACTATGAATGACAGTTGCCAGCTCTATTTACCTGCAAACTTTATTCCATTATTGTTGATAGCCTAACAATATTACATTGGGTATAAGTGTTGTGGAATAATCTTTTCTTGCACTATGAAGATGTGTCACTTTGATTGGTTTGATAAAAAGCTGACTGGTCAATCACTAGACAGGATTTCCAGGCACAGAGGACGCTTGGAAGAAGAAGGGAGGAGTCACCAGCCAGATGCATAGCAAGCAGCATGGACATTACAAATTAAAGGTAACTGAGCCATGTAAAAGAATATAGATTAAAATATATGGGTTAATTTAAGTAATAACAGCTGGTTAGAAATGTACCTAAGCTATTAGCTGAGCTTTCATTATTAATAATAAGTCTCCATGTCATGATTTAGAAGCTGGCTGGTGGGACATAGAAAGACTAGTTACATGTATGTATCATATTTTATTATATATTCATCAAATGATATCTAGGCTATTTCTATTTCCTTGCCACACAAAGTGGCAATAATCATGATTAGCAAGTATCTCTGTAGAATGATGTAGAATCTTTAGAAATTTACCCAGATGTGTTATAGATGGATATTATTGTCAACCTGTTTGTAACTTTTTGAGGAACCTCTTCACTGCATAGCTACACCAGGTTGCATTCCCACACAAACTAAGTGAATGGTGAAAAATATTTTCTTTCCGTGTTTCTGAAGAAGCATATTAAAAGTATTCTTTGCATAAAATTCTCATCTATTTTCATAGTTCACTGTATTGACAAAGTACTGTAAAGTTTATTCAATCTGAAATTTTTGTAACTGCATTTTCCTTTCCTTCAGAATGGTTTCAAAGTATGTTTTCTTTTACACTAAGGGACTGATTTAAAGTCTTCATTTTTATTTTGCATTAAAATGCCAATTCAATAAGCAACCAAACAAAATGCATTAATAATAGATGTGGTCAGATGTTAACCAGACACTAAGAAGTGGATTGTGGTGGTCTGAAAGCAATTGACCCCCATAGGCTCATGGGGAATGTCACTATTAAGAGGTATGACCTTGCTAGAGTAGGTGTGGTTTTTATGAGCAGTATATTAATGGTGTGTGTGGGGGGGGCGGCTTTGAGATTTCAGAAGCTAAAGCCTCGCCAATGTTATACATTTACTTCCTGCTGACTGCAGATCCAGATGTAGAAATCTCAACCACCTCTCCCGAACCATGGACTAAAATCTCTGAACTGTAAACCATTCCCCAAAAAAGTGTTTCCCTTTATAAGAGTTGTTGCGGTCATGGTATCTCTCCAAAGCAATAAAACACTAAGGCAGAAGTTTGAACCAGGACTAGGGTATTGTTGTGATAGGCCTGATCATGCTTCTGTTTGGAGGAATGCATATTTTGGAAATTTGGAAAAGAACAGCAGTTGAACATTTCAAGTGTGATTTAATTGGCTATCCTAGTGGAAGACAATTGTACTGAGAGTGATTTCAATTGTGGGCCTGGCTCAAGAGGTTTCAGAAGAGAAGAATGTTAGTAGGTGGCTTGGAGACTATTCTTATGATATTTTGGTGAAGAATGTGGCTGCTTTCTGCCATTGTCCAAAAATCTGCCTGAGGCTAAATTGAAGAGTTTTGGATTAAATGGGTTGGCAGAGGAAATTTTAAAATAGCCTGGTATTAACTATGGTGTGTAGTTATTAGTGTTCACTCTGACGAAGAGGAGCAAGCTGAGCAAGGAAAAAATACAAAATGTACAGTTCAGTGAGAAAAGAGATACCAGGAAGTTGAATGGAACTAAATCCTGTCTTCAAGAAGATAAACAGATTAAAGAAAAGCTTGATGTTAAATGGAATAAAGGGAGTGGTGACCTCAGGGCAAGACCCCCATCCAGGTAAGCTTCCAACTTGTGAAAAGGAATTTATGAAAATCTCAGAGCTAGGTGTGGAGGTGCATACCATTAATCCCAGCACTTCAGAGGCAGAGACAAGCCCATCTCTGAGTTCAAGCCTAAGCTTGTCTACAGATTCTAAGACAGCCAAGCTTAGACAGTGAAGGAAACCATTGAAAAGAGAAAGCTAATGAAGATGTAATTGAACATGGGAGCCATGTTCCAGTGCCAGAAAGCAGCAGAACGTGGTAGCATCAGCCATGTGAATCTGGCTTTACAGTTAAGAATAGAAGAAAGGAGTTATGGAATCTCCCTCTTGACTAAGAAAATCTGATGTCACGCATGTGCTGGGGGTGTCCCTGACTGGAGGCCTAGAGAGGCCATTGTGTGAAACTGTGGAATGCCTTGGAGATCCCAAAATGTTAGAGATGCCAGAGCCATGAGATACTTGCCAAGGAAAACTGCTAACATGGAGTGGGATAAAGCCAAGAAAAAGAAGTGTGTTGCAGTCAACAAAGCTAACAGGTGTTGGAGACCTAAAGAGTGCTTTGACTTCAAACATGGAGATACAAGTTTGGAGTTTGATACCAGTTAGATTTTGGTCTTGTTTTTGTTGAGGATTTCATCACTATGCTCCCTTTCTCCCTTATGCAATGGTAATGCATATGTTCTGCCATTATAAATTGGGAGAATGTGATCATATTTTTGATTTTGGTTTTATAGGGGATTACAGTTAAGAGACTGCCATGAATCTCATAAGAGACTTTGGCCTTTTATAGGATTGAGACTATTATGGTCTATGGGGGCTTTTAAAGTTGGACTTAAAGCATTTCTTTATTATAATATTGCTACAAGCATATGGTGTCCAGAGAGTGGACTGTGGTGGTTTGAAAAAAAATGAACCTCATTGTTTCACAGGGAGTGGCACTATTAAGAGGTATGGCTTTGCTGGAGTAGGTATGGCTTTGTTGGAGGACGTGCATGACTACAGGAGGGGGCTTTGAGGTCTCAGATGAAACAGCATCCTAATTAGTCTTGATCAATAAAAGTGCAGAGTGAGATGTTAGGGTGAAAGCTGAAAGATCAAAGAAACAGAGCAGCCAGCCACCAGAAATTTCTTACCTCTATGAAATCTCAGACATAAATGGCATCCCTCTTCTATGAATCCTCAGACTGAATGGGCAAGATCCTGTCTCTACCCACCTTATATTCCTGCCTCTACCTGCCTTATATTCCTCTCTCCACCTCCCAAGTTCTGAGTTCTGGGATTAAAGGTCTGTGCCACTGTTGGTTATGCAGCAGTGCTCATGGCTGGCCGCCTCCGTGGCGGTCATGCCAATGGAAGAGAGTGCTGAATGTATTGGTGATGGAAGAGTCACAGTCACAAGCCATAGTTACCTTTCTAGAGCTTTATTGGGAGAGAGAGGGATAGAGAGAGAGGGAGAGGGAGAGAGAGAGGGAGAGAGAGAGGGAGAGAGAGGGGGGGGGACCGTGCGGAGGGGGGAATATGGAAGGAGAGAGTGAGGAAAAGAGAATGCACAGAGGGCTTGCCCCCTTTTTAGGCTGGAATCCGTTGCAGGCTGGTGACGTAATTAAGGACATAATCCTTACAGCCACCACCACCTCTTTTAGACTGGTTCAATTCTGTGTAGCCCAGGGTGGTGTTGAACTCCTGATCTTCCTACTTCTTCCTCCCAAGTGTTGGGATTAAAGGTGTGTACCACCACTGCCAGGCCTCTATGGTTAACTTGTGGTTAGCTCTGCTCTCTGATCTCCAGGCAAGTTTTATTTGTCAACACAGAAACAAAACATCATACAACACTCAGAAGCTCAAGCCTGGCCAGTGTTGATACATTCCTGATGCCTGCAGAACCAGATGTAGAACTCTCAGCTACCTCCCCAGCATCATGTATTACTGCGTGGCATTATGCTTTCCACCGTGATGACGATGGACTAAGCCTCTAAACTGTAAGCCAGCACCAATTAAATATTTTCCTTTATAAGGGTTGCTGTGGTCATGGTATCTCTTCACAGCAGTAAAACTCTAAACATGGAGGTTTTCAATTTATGAGAACACTCATTTTTCAAATCTTTTTGTTGTTGCTGTTGTTGTTTAAGGACCAAAACTCTCCATATGTGTCACAGTTAATTTATAGTAAACCAACCATTTAACTGAGTTGTTAATAAATCTGTTTATTTATACAATAAAATATCTATCTAAACTAGTTTACATAACTAATAATTTCTTCATTTGCTTACTTCAAAGGTTTATATTCTAATATCTGATAAAATGCGTATAAGATCAAAACTACTCAAAAGAGTTAATGAAGACCACATAATATTTATTAAAGAACAAAACACCAAGTTTATATTACAGTTCTAAAAATACAAACAGCAAATACAGGTGAACACATTTTTGTTATAAAATACTACATGTGCTTTCTCTGCTTCATGCCTGCAGATCAAGATATAAGCTCTGTGCTACTGCTCTATTGCCACACTCCTGTGTGCATGCTGCCATGATCCTTGATATGGTGGTCAGGGGCTCTAACCCACTGTACCTATAAGCCTAAAATTGTTTCTTCTATGAGTTTTCTTGGTCATGATTTGCTACTAAAGCAATAAAAAAGTAACTAACACATAAATTGATACCAGAAAATGGACAATTATAGGGACAGACCTAAACATGATGGATTTTTGGAGGAATGTGGAAGACTTTGGACTTTGAGTTAACAAAGTGGTGGAGCATTATAAGTGATCCTTACAGGCCATCCAAGTAGTAACTTGGAAGACAAATGTGCTAAGAGAAATGTGGATAATGGAGGCCCAATTCAAGAAGTTTCAGAGAGGAATAATATTAGCAACTGGTCTAGAGGCCATTCTTGTGATATTCTGGCAAAGAATGTGGCTACTCTTTGCCGTTGTCCTACAAATTTGCCTGAGGCAAAATTTCCTTAGCTGAGGAGATTTCAAAATAACCCACTATTGACTCTGTAATGTTGCTCTTAGTAATCACTCTAATGCAGCTCTATAATGAAGAAGAGTAAGCAAGACAAAAAG
The DNA here is from genome assembly GCA_902168425.1 of Peromyscus attwateri. Classification (NCBI taxonomy): domain Eukaryota; kingdom Metazoa; phylum Chordata; class Mammalia; order Rodentia; family Cricetidae; genus Peromyscus; species Peromyscus attwateri. The sequence continues at coordinate 26,311 of CABHPP010142741.1, forward strand.
AAAAAAATGTGCAACTTGAAACAAAAATAATTACAAGGAAATTTGATGTTGGAACCAAGTCTTGCACTAAAAGAGATAAGGAGAAACCTAAAGTGAAATGAAAAACAGCTAGTGAGGACCTCAAGAAAAGACCATACCAAGCTAATCTAGGAACTTGTGAGAGGAACTGGCCTAAAGAACTGTCTGCTCCTAAAAAATAATGACAAACCAAAGGTTAAGCACATATAATTCAAAGAGGAGTCCAGGCTACATATCAAGCAAGCAGAAAAACTTAGCAATGCCAGCCATGTCGTTCAGGATGTAGAGTCATGAAGAACACACTAGTAAAGAGGTTGTAGAATCTTCCTCCATGGTAAAGGAAAGCCATTTAGGTGAGGTGAATAGCAGGTGAGCCACTGCATTGAGGCCAGAGGGATTTATTCATTTTATTAATAAATCAAATGAAGCCTGATTTGCATTGGAGACCCAAGGATTTGCAGATATCAGAATCACCATACATCTGCAATGGAGAGCAGTATGTAGTATATGTAAATAGCACAAGATAAGGAAGTGTGTTATAGTCAGCAAAGCTAGAATGATCAATCTAACTAAGCCACTTGATATCAGATGTGGAACTATAGGATTTGGTGTTTGTCCTGCTGATTTTTGTTCTTCATTTGCACCAGTATTTCCTCATTATGCTTCCATTACCTCTCCTTTGGGATGGAATGAATATTCTATGCTATTGTATGCTGTATGTATATAATATGCTTTTTAAATTTATTTACAAGGAGATTACCATGAGTTTTACAACAGACTTTGTAGTTTGACCTATTAAGATGCCTTTTGGCATCTGATATTTCTATAAGCCTATGATGGACAGTGAGTGGACTATAGTGGTTTGAATGAGAATGGCCCCCATAGGCTCATATATTTGAATACTTGGTCCACAGTTGGAGCAACTGTTTGGGAATGATTATGAGATGTGGTATAATTAGAGAAATTGTGTAATTCTGGGCAGACTTTGAAGATTTAAAAATCCTTTCCATTCCCATGTAGCTGTATCTCTGCCTCAAGTGTGTAGATCAGGATGTAAATCTGTAACTACTACAGCTCCAATGCCATACTTGCCTACCTGCCTGTTGCTATGCTGAATATCTTCATGGTCATGGAATTTGACCCTCTGAAACTGTAAGCCCAAAATAAACTCTATTCGTGTGTGTGTGTGTGTGTGTGTGTGTGTGTGTGTGTGTGTGTGTGTGTGTAAAATGGGAAACACTATAGTAGATTATAGTGAAACTCAGAAAATGCTTTTAAAAAGCTATTTCATTTTCCTTTTCATTTATTCATCTCTCATATAGGTCAGAAACTATTTCAAACACATATTCTGTGAAATTAGAAAATCTGAAAGAAATTGATGAGTTACTAAATATATATAATGCTGGGGATGTCTTTCTGTATGCTGTGAATATGTGTTGCTCTAATTTGGTTGATAAATAAAATGCTGATTGGCCAGTAACCAGGCAGGAAGTATAGTATAGGCGGAATTAGCAGAGAGGAGAATTCTGGGAAGAGGAAGGCTGAGTCAGAAGTTGCCAGCCAGACACAGAGAAAGCAAGATGACAAGGCAGAACTGAAAAAAGGTACCAAGCCATGTGGTTAAACATAAATAAGAATTATGGGTTAATTTAAGTGTAAGAGATAGTCAATAGTTAGCCTGAGCTAATGGCCGAGCAATTTTAATTAATATAAGCCTCTGAGTGACTATTTTATAAGTGGCTGCAGGTTCTGTGGGGCTGGGCAGGACCAGAGAAAACTTCAGCTACAATACAAATTCAAAATTTACACAAATCATAAAAACCAAGAAACAGTTCCATAAGCATCAATCCTATTGAAGCCATGATAAAAAGTCTCCAATCTAAAAAATAACCCAGAGCCAGATTCATTTATTTGCAGAATTCTACCAGAACTTCTAATAATTAACAAGATGCAATGCAAATTATTTCATTAAACAGAAAAAAAAATAGAAAAATATGGGAAGTTTCCAAACTTTTTTACAAAGCCAATATTATCCTGATAACAAAATCAGGTAAAGAGAAAACATAGAAAGAAAATGCAAACTTCATCTTCCTGATGAGATAGGTGTTGCCTTGCCCAGGCTTAATAGAAGGGGAAGTGCTTAGTCTTATTGCAATGTTAGATGCCATATTTGTTGATATTCATGGGAGGCCTGCCCATTTCTAAACAGAAACAGAAGAGGCCAGTATGGGAGGCCAGAGGGAGGCTATGGGAGGAGAGGAGGGGGGGGGTAAACTGTGGTCAGGATGTAAAATAGATAAATTAATTAAATAAAAGATTCTCAATAAAACACTGGCAAATAAGAGTCAAGATCATGGAAGGTGAACCTCTTCCCACTCCAACTCCACTCCCGAGAGACCCCCTTAGTTGTACTCCAGCTTAGCTCTTACCCTGCAAAACCTCCCATACAGTCCATCTTCATTCTTTTCTGTCAGTCACAGAGATCTTAAAATGCTACTCCAAAACCCACACCAGACTGGGACTCAAGTAGGGCATTTTCACTAGACTTCTTTTCCTCTATTGTGATATCTTCAGTATCATCCTCAGCTTTGGAGCAGCCTGCTGGTAGGTGGTTATTCTCTCACCTAAATTATATTCACTAGAAACTCCAATTCTTTGCAAAGACCCAGGGTCCAAATAGCCATTTCACCCTGTGTTTCCAGACTTACTCTGTCCAACTGCAGCATAACTGCAAGAGGCCCTTCTCCACAAACACATTCAACTTTCTGGGGACACTTCCTCTTGATGTGGTAGAATCCCCCTAGCTGTTTTCCACAGACCCTCTCAGGCTTATTTCCTCACCCAACTCTGTTCCTCTCTGTCATCCACAAACCTGCAGAAGCACTATCTACCAAGGAACTCACAGCCAACATCAGATCCAGAGAGGGCAACAGAAATCAAGGAATGTAAGACCCACTGCATTAGCCATGGTTCTCTAAAGTAACAGAACTGACAGAATTAATATATGTATATGTAATGTATATTATATATTATGTATTATACTATATTATATATAATCACATATTATCTTAGATATGCACATATATAACATAGATATCTTAGATATGTATATATTACATATATATGTGGGATATATTATATTGGACTTATTAGAGTGACAAAAAGGTTGTAGTTTGGCAAGCCCAACAATGGCTGTCTCCTAATAAAAAGTCCAAGAATCCAATATTTGTTTATGACATAGACTAAATGTCTCATCTGGCCTACAGTATATGTTGGAATCCTGAAGAATTAAGCACTAATACCAATGAAGGTATTAACTTGCCAGCAGGAATGAAAACAAACAGTCTTAAAAAAAAAACCTTTCTTTTGTTGAAGGGAAACCTAGTAGGAGTTGATCTGGGGAAAGGGGGAGGTGGGGAGAGCCTCAGGAGTGAAGGGGGGAAAACTGCAGTCAGGGTGTAATGTATGAGCGAAGAATAAAAGTTAAAAATAAATTAAAAAACAAACAAACAAAATCTTTCTTCTTCCATGACCTTTATATAGGCTTCCATAAGAAGGTATGGCCCAGATGTAAGGTAGGCCTTTCCACTTCAAATATCCAATAAGGAAAAATCCCTCACAGATGTACCAGATGTAACGTAAACATGAGTTTACGTTAACTCCAGATGTAGTTAAGTTGACAACCAAGAATAGCTATCATAACTTCACCCATTCCCAACTTGACACATAAAAATATCTTCTAATTTTATGCTTAATTTCCAAATGAAAGCAATAACCAGGTCATAATTATACCTAACATGATACAGCAATCCCACATACAACATCAAACATATTTTATATTTAGCCAGCTCATAATTATGTTAAAATGACATAACTATCCGATGTACAACTGCACACATTACATATTTTAGAAGAGGTGGCAATGTTGTTTGTGGGCCATTCTTTTAGTATCTCTAAACTTAAAGATGACAACCAGTGACATTATCTCCAATATTATATTGCATGAAAAAGAAATCCAGGAAAGAAAACACAGATAATTGCAAATAGACATTCTTAGCCAAAATCGACAGAAACACTCATGTCAATTATAATTCTTGTTTCTGCACCTGTTCACATGGCCTTACCTAGAATTTAACACTCCCTTCCTCTGCTAGCCATTCTATTTTTACTATTTACTCACTCTCAGCAAGCACCTCAATAGACCTTGGCTCCTTTCCTGGAGGAATGACCCATGCCTTCATTCATGAACTGCCTGTGTACTTTGTCAGCTGCCTGGGTTAGGTTGTTGCAGTTTCCCTTAGACTTTAATCACAGGACATGGTACCCCAAGTGACCCCCTAAAGGACATGCATTCCATACATAACATTTCTCATCTCCATTGTGGAGAGGCAATCCAATTTTCTCTTGTTAATCTGGATCAGTCACCCCTCCTAATACCATTACTCCTTTCTTAGACTGTTGGCTTTAGGTTATCAGAAGCCCAAAGAGGGTAGGGAAAGTCTTAGCTTCTAGTTCAGTAGAAGGTTTGCTTTGTCTCCTGGCAGAAGTACTCCTCCTTTTGAATCAAAACCATAGGGCAGCAGATCTGAAGGTCATGGGAACAGGAAGAAAAATTTTTCCTAGTGAACCACTAGTTATGACCCTGAGTAGAACCATTAACTTTTCCATTCCTTGATTCCTCGACCTGTGTTTCCTGACTATATGAGAAACAATACTATGTATTAGATGTAGCATGAATCTTAAAAGTCTTATTAATAAAATCAAACCTGAGCCGGGTATTGGGGTGAATACTGGAAGGTCAGAGACACAGAATAAGCCACAGCTATCTCACCTCACCAGATCCTCAGCTGAACTGTGCTGCTAGAAGCCTGAAAGCTTAACCAGGCCAAATGCTTAACCAGCCAAAAGCTTCTCCAGGCCAAATGCTTACCCAGGCCAAATGCTTCTAGTTTCTGGTCCTCACGCCTTATATACCTTTCTGCTTTCTACCACTACGCCCTGGGATTAAAGTCTCGTTTGTTTTTTTTTTCTGGGATTAAAGGCGTTGTCACCATGCCTGGCCATTTCCAATGTGGCCTTGAACTCACAGAGATCCAGAGGGATTTCTGTCTCTGGAATGCTAGGATTAAAGGTGTGTGCTACCACTCCTAACCTCTGTTTAATATTGTGGCTGTTCCGTCTCTGACCCCAGATAAGTTTATTAAGGTACACAATATTTTGGGGAATACAATACCACCACAATTAGACACTGTTTCAAAGCATATACCAGAAAACCTGCACCCACCCCTATAGGCTGCAGCCACCTAATTGGTGCTATAAGTTTACCTTCTGTTTTTCTAGCAGGCACTCAGACAGCTCATCCTTGGTAACTTGAATCCCATGTTGTGGAGCCAATGCACAACCTCCATCTCTACCACCATGGTCACTTGCTCTTGGGCCCATTAAGCAATGCCAGGGATGGTTGAAGAAAGAAGCTGTAAGTCACAGACTGGGTCACCTTATCTACATGATTATTGAACTCTTTTTCTGCTGGACACCTTTGATGAGCATTTATATGGGAAATAATCTTCACTCATTTGGAAAGATATAGTCACATACTTCTTCCACAGATATCTTTCTCACCAATTTTCCAATCTTGCTTTTTCCAATTACTAATTTCCATTTAGCTAACTCATTATCTATAGCCTGTGAATCAGTGAACAATCACACACCCAGCCATTTTTCCATCTAAGTAAAATGTATGACCATGTGTTCTGCCCAAAGTGCTGCCCATTGTGAAGATTTTCCTTCATCTTGTCCTTTCCTTGATAGGAAAATCTTTTCACATTTCACACCACTGGACTCCTAAAAATTTCACTGAGGTAGAAGGCCCCGGAATTTTGGTTCAATTTTTTCCTATAGTCTTGTATCAGCAAATTCAAAGTGATTGTTACCTCATACTCACTTGGTGAATTCAGCATCATGTCATAAATATAGTGGACCAGTGCGATATTCTGTGGAAGAGACAGATGACCAAGATTGCTTCTAACTAACATGTGATACAAAGCTGAAGAGTTAATATATCCCTGAGGTAAAAATGTAAAGGTATGCTGATGGACATCTAAAATGAAAGCAAATTACTTCTGGTGGTCATTAAGGACAGGTACCAAGAAAAGGCATTTCCTAGATCAAAAGCTCTGTACCATGTATAGCAGTTTGAATGAGAATGGCCCCCATAGGCATAGATATGAATTTTGGTTCCCAGTTAATAAACTGTTGGAAAGGATTAGGAGGTGTGGCATTGTTGAAGAAGGTGTATCCCTGGGAGTGGGTTTTGATATTTCAAATCTTATACAAAGTCCAGTGTTTCTCTGGCTCCTGCCTTAGAATCAGGATGTAACACTCTCAGCTACTGCTCCAGCACCATACCTGTCTGCTTTCTGCCATGATTATAATGGACTAATACTCTGAAACTCTAAGCAAGTCCCTAATTAAATGTTTTCTTTTATAAATGTTGCCTTGGTTATTGTGTTTCTTCTCATCAATAGAACATGCCTATGACACCATGTAACAGGAGACGTATTTACCTGCTCAAGTAGGATACCATATATGGTACAGAAACTCCAATTTGAGTCACTATTTGATTGTTTCAATACTCAACTGTCATTCTTCACAGATCTATCTGATCTCTTCACTAGTCAAATCGGAGAGTTAAACTAAGATAAGCTGGTAACCACCACATCTGCATCTTTCAAGTCCTTGATGGTGGCACTAATTTCTTCAATTCCACCAAAGATTCAATGTTATCTTTCCTCACTACTTTCCTTGGTAGAGGCAACTCCAATGGTTTCAATTTGACCATTCTAACCATAATAGCCCTCACTCCACAAGTCATGGAGCCAATATTGGAATTCTGCCAGCTTCTAAGTATACCTATCCTAATCATATACATTCTGTGTCTGGGAAAATAAATACAGGGTTTATTCCAAACTTCAGGCAAAACTCCATAAATCACCTGACTTCTGTAACATGAATTCTTAGATGGTCTTTTTAATAAATCACCTGGAAGTTAGATATTAGGGTAAGTGCTGAGAGATTAGAGAGACAAAAGAATAAGCCATAGCCACCTCTTACCTCTAAGACTCCTCACCCTGAAAAAGCTTCAGCCAAAAACCTCTAGTTCCTGTCTCCTCACACTTTATATACCTTTATCAGCCCAGCCATATTACTTCCTTCTTAGAATTGGGATAAAAGGTATGTGTGCTTCCCAAGCAGAGGCATGAGATATCAACTGCTGGGATTAAAGATATGTGCCACCACTGCCTGGCTCTGTTTCTCTCCTGGACTGAGTCAATCTCATGTAGTCCAGGGTGGCTTTGAACTCACAGAAATCCAGACAGATCTCTGCCTCCCAAAAACTAGGATTAAAGGTATGTGCCACCACTGCCTGGCATCTGTGTTTAATCTAGTGGGTTGTTGTCTGATCTTCAGGCAAATTTTATTAGGGTACACAATATATCATCACAGACTTCCATAAGCCCCATTTTAACAGGACTGCCTCAAGGCTTAGTAAGGTCTACTAGTTCCAGTGTTAACTCTGAACCAGTATCCAATGTATCCTATATCTACTTTTTCTTTCCCCCAGTGTACAGTTACCCTTGTAAAAGGTCACGTTATTCAATAGAATCCAGAAGGTCTGATTTTTTTCCTTTCACTGATTGTACAGTTATCCTTGTGTATTAGTTAGGGTTTCTATTGCTGCATTGAAACATTATGATCAAAAAGCAAGTTGGGGAAGGAAAGTGTCGATTTGGATTACACTTTCACATTATAGTCCATCATTGAAGGAAGCCAGGACAGGAACTCAAACATGGTGGAACCTGGAGGCAGGAGCTGAAACAGAGGACATAGATGGATACCACTCACTGTGTTCCTCCTATGGATTTGCTCTGCGTGCTTTCTTATAGAATCTAGGAACAACAGCTCAGGAATAGCACCACCCACAATGGTAGGTGTCCACACCCACCAATCACTAATTTAAAAATGTCCTAGCATTAGATATTAAAGACGCATTTTTCTCAATTGAGGTTCCTTTCTTTCAGAAGACTCTAGCTTGAGTCAAGTAATCATAAAACTATCCATGTGACCTTATAGAAGTTCATATGGGAGGATTGAGAAAGATTAACAGTAAAATTCATATATATTTTATCAAGTCCTTTCTTCACAGAAACCTGACCTTCCCTTCATTCAGGGGGTTATGGATCCTCAAACTGAATCAAATCTGGAAATCTGTTCATGGGTCAAGATTTCTTCTTGCCATGATGATGCAATGTATCATATCTTTCATTTGTGTGATGATTTTTCTGCTTACACAGATCAAAATAATGCAGGAGACATTACTATCTATTATCTACTATCTATTGCATGCCTATAAACACCGTGATTGATTACCCAGTACCAAAAGTCCATACAAGTCATGTCACCATTAAATTCCTATTGCCTGTGCAATGCAGCCCATTCATGTCAGGTCATTGTGGACATTGCTTGGTTTATGCTGCCCAGTATGATAACTATGATAACTATGATAATGTTACCTTTAGGAATTCAGTGCTGCTGTGTTATTCCTGCTACTTCAGCCCCCAGTTAAACCTATCACATTTAATTCACCCACCTGAGCAGCAGCATTTCTCATCCTAAATTCTGACACAATGAAAGTGGCAACAACATAGCTCTTCAGATATGGTGATGCCCTTTTCACTATTTTGCATCTTATAGGAGTAGTGAAAGGCATGTGTTCTGAGCCATCTGACTGTGGAAGATTAGGTTTTATGCAGCATAACCACTCTAGCATTGCAGTTTCCTTGAACTTCAAAAATCCCTTCATCAAACCTAAGCTAAGGAATATCTGGCATTTCCAATTCATTTATAGTAGGCCATCTTTTGACAAATGATTCAGCCAAACATTCAAACATACTTCTAGCAATTTTTTTTATCTGTGTAGCTCCCAGTTTAAACTCTAGAATCTCTACTCAGTGGGCCCATATTAATAAACTTAATCTGATCCAGTTTTATGTTTGATCTTCATTATCTCGCACCCTTGAAATCCATTCCCACACACATGCCTCAGACTTTTGCTTGAATGAATTAGTAAACTCATTAAGCTCTCTTTAATGGTATAGTCCTTCTTCAAGGACTATACTTTCTCCCATCTAGGAATCTGCTTAGCCTTAAATTTGATAATAGTTCTAGAGACAACTATTTCTAGGCCCTGAGAGGCATCAGTATTTCATGCCTAGCATCTCCTTCAGAGAAAGTCACTCCTGTTTTGCAGACAATGAAGGATCGCTTATGTTGGAAAAGCAAAAAATGCAATATTTCATGTGCTGTGAGTATGGGTATATCTTCTGTTAAGGGTAGAGATATTTCTTACTCAAGTGAAATTATCACTGGACTATCTGGACTACAGGTTCTCAGCCTCAGTGTATTCCTAACACACATCTCCATCCCAAGTTAGAAAATCCCATTCTTTAACAAATAATGCCCTTACTTTAACCAATGACACTCTCCAAGGCCAGATAAGTATTTGTCAAAACTCAGCCAATCTTAAACTGAAAATCAAGTTATTGCTTGATTTTTCTCTAACTTGAGTCCTGTGGCTGCTGGACTGAAGATGCTCCTCAACAAGACACTGATGAACCTTTATACTGTTTATGTGCATTTAGAGCTCATCAGTTTTATCACCCAGTTCATTATTGTTCTTCATCACCATATCCTGAGGTGCTAGAATTTGGTTAATTTTATCAGAGGTATTTTTTTTCCTTTATAAATTTATCTAGATAACCTAGAAATTTTTCAGTAAAAGAGACTGAATGTCTCATCTGGTCTTCGGTATATGCCAGAATCACAAAGAAGTGGGGTCAAATGCTAGTGAAGGAATGAACTTGCTAGTGAGAGTGAGGGCAAACTGGCAAACAGCAAGTGCTTTCTTCTTCTATGTCTCATATATAGGTTGCCAATGAAAGCTTTGGCCCAGATTTAAGGTAGATCTTCCCAGCTCAAATATCTGGATTTAGAGTAGTTCTTCACATCATATGTAATTCAATCAAGAAAGATCCCTCATTAATTGCAGATGTAGTAAAGCTGACAAGCAATAATAGGTACCACATTTATGAAGTAAAATTCAAAAACCAGAATATGTTTATGTATATATATATACATATGCTAATAACATAGTTAAAGCTATATATTCTGAAAATTTTATTTTAAAATCTTACAAGTGTTAAAAAATGGGAATGGAGGCGTGGTTAATGGTTAAGAGAACTGGATGCAGTGTTTAAGAGCAGAGGAAGCAGGTTCAATTCCCAGCACTCATAAAATGAAACATTTTGCAACTCAAGTTTCAAGGGATCTGAGGCCCTCCTTTGGCCTCTGTGGACACTCCATGCACATGGCACAGGCAAAACAATCATACACATAAAATTAAACACACACACACACACACACACACACACACACACACACACACGATAAAAACTACTATAAGAGGTGGTTCAGTAGATATGAGTGAATGCTACACAAACATAATTATCTGATATCAGAAAATTCCAGGTACTATCATGTACATGCCTGTTGGTAACCTTGGGGTTGGTGATGGTGAGATAAAAGATCACTGAGGCTTGCTGGCCATCAGATTATCTTCAGATCCACTCTCAAGGGAATAAGGTGGATAGTAATAGAGCAGGACATTTTAGGCCCTCTTCTTGCTTAAGTATGTGTAAACAGACATGCTCAGCAACATACATATAGACTACATATGTACATGCCATAATATTATTATAATCAAGAAAGAGAGTTCATAGGCTCAATTACTGTGAGCAATCCATGAGCAAGAAAATGAACAATATAGTGAAGGGCAAAGGTGTTTATGCTTATATCTTATGGGTATAATGACTCCTAATAGCACAGATTCTATCAACATGAAGCAATGTAAGTAATAAATCAGGGGAGTAAATGATAATTTGTTTAAATATATTTGTACAATAATTAAGTTTTAAGACCTATAAAAACAGAAGCTATAAATATTATCAAAATTCTCAATATAAAAATACTTGAAAAAGAGTGAAAGCTACACTATAGAATTACTATAGACAATTGATATCTGCTAGAGTTGTCACTATTGGTAGGTTACCTATGGTACATTGGGTGGCTCCCTACCCATGTACATATAGACGGCACTCATTTGAAATACTGTGATTATTAATAAAAAAGAAGTGGACATAAAGTTGAGAGCAGGACTTGTGAGGTGATTAATGGGAGATATATGGGGAAAATGGAGGATATGATAATATTGCATTTTTAAATAATTGAGTATTTTTAAATAACTGAATATCAACCACCATTCAATAAATTAAATTAAGTTGTGCCATTCAAATGAGATATTGTTTAATTAATAATAGTTGTTCATTTTTCAGTTCCTACATTGTATGAGAACAATGTCTTTTCATTTCCTATAGGTAAATGTTATGTTGTAAATGATATCCTGTATCACAAAAGCCTTCAAAACACTGAGTACTTGCATGTGTAAAGCATATCTTTTATTGCATTTCAATTTATTATTTGCTAATGGTTATTTTTCTATTTTTAAATATTTCTTTTAATCAATTCTTAGTCTTGGTGAATTTTTTGTTTGATTCATTAACTTCATGCACCATAGCTTATTCCAAAGTTTTCACTAAATCATATTTTATATAACTTTATCAAAATGTTCTTATTAAAGAATCTATGTGTTTTTAAAATGAGTAATATATAGAACTTTAAATGGTATTGCAGGGAAATCATAAAATAAGTGCTGTCTCTGTAACAGGAAATGAAAAGAAAGTAGAATTATAAGCACATACTATATTTACATATGCAATATTTACTCATTTCAGAACTAAATGATGATGTTGATATATCTACCATTTCCAGAAAATTATTTTATATAAATGAGTAGTTATAAGCCATTATAAAAAAAATTAGGGGTAAGCAGTCTAGGTTCCTTTGCTCCTTGCCATATGAATGTTAAAGAAGTCTAGAACTTCCTTCAGACCTGCACAAGAGTAGATTCTTGTTGTGAGTAGAAAGTGTTTCGGTATTTCTGAGTATACTTGTCAGAAACAAAGTTATTCAGGTTCTGGTAGATGAGTAGAAGCAAACATGATGATGCTGTCCACAAGCTGGATACTGTGTAAGTCACCTGATTCCTCATTTATCCCTGACATCTCCTGAGTGGTGCCAATCTTAACTGATAGGCAACAACCTTGATTCTAGTGGGAAAATATAAGTACATATACTTCAGATGATTTATATGCCAACATTAAGGAACGAAACTCAGTTCTTTGCTGGTCATGAGTTATTGAGTTACTAGGAACACAAGAATTAAATGAAGCATCTGCTTCCTGTGCAGAAATGATGTTCCCTAAGGCCAGGATCAAGTGTGCTGCATAATCACCTGGACAAGGCTCTTGGGGTAATCATCACTAGCAGACTGTTAGCAAACTGTGAAGCTCATGAGGATTCCACATCTACACCACCTCATTAGTCAAACTTCTCTATAACCATATGATTATACACAGCAAAACCCTTAAGGAACAAGGTTAAAGAGTAATGAAAATTAATGACTCTTTTGCCATTGAAAGCCAAACTGTTACTTTTCTTCCTTCTTTTTTTGGGGGTAGGGGTTCTTTTGTTTGTTAGCTCACATTCACCTTAAGTACCTTACAATTATTAACATATTTTCCATTAAGTATAGATTGCAATTTCTTTTCTAATACTCTGATAGGCAACTTTATCCTAATAGCATAAAAGTAATTGTACTATTTTCAATCTACAAATACAGCATTGTGCATATATGATAAATATAGAAATATTGATGAATGATACTGTAGTTTGGTATAAGATATTAATTTGGCTTATGGCTATTATATTCAATAGCCATTGAAAAGTAGGCAGGGCTGCAGAATTGAATTAGCAACTCAGGGTACTTGCTGGAGTTTACTTCCCAGAATCAAAATTGGGTATCTCACAACCAGCTGTGTTTCCTATATTTTTATCTCATTTTATATTTTTATACCATGTCTATGTTATAATTAGTTTTTATACTGTTTCTGTACTATTTTATATTATTTATTCATCTTTTAAATGTTTATGTATATACATATATGCATATATATACGTGTGTGTGATTATAACTTATCATACACATTTCCATGCAATCATATATTCTTATTGATGCCCATTTCTCTAACTTTATGATGTACTACATAGACTTGGTTTCTTTCAGTCATTGTCTTATATTTTGCCAGTTAGGTTGAATTAAACTGATTGGTCTTACAAGTAAATATTTATGAGTATGACAAAATAATGGGAGAAAATGCATAGTTATGGAAATCACATACTGAAGAATACAAATGAAATTTCTGTTATAGAGATAATTTTACCTACTCTTTTCTTCAGTGTCATCTCTGAGTCTATATTAGGAAAAATCATAAAATGATTTAGGGATAACCCAGATAATCTAGAACAAGTTAATCTTTTGCAAAGATATTTTGTCTTAATCACTAACATTCACCCTTTGTCATATAAATTAATAGGCATAGGTGAGCAAAATTCTACATACACATTTCTTTTGAAAATGTCTTTCAACTCATAGCAGAGATTGTATTTGGTTGATTCAATCCAAATACTGTGTACGCTAAGATATAAGAACACTCTGGAATACATGTCTTGATTATAAGATATATGCTTCACCTATGTGGTTTTCTTTAGGACCCCTAACCCTAGGATAAGTCTCCTAGATGAAAGAATGAGTGAACCTGTAATCAATGTACTCATATGTTACTGAAGCCATGAGAATGAAAGACAAGGCTAATTTTTAATATTACACATTGGGTTCCTTGAATTATTGGATGCCAATGTGAAATCGCTGATTGAGTTGAAGTATTCTATCAACTCAAGTCACTGAGATTGTCTCACAATTCAATTCACAGGAAGCTCAAATTATGTAAAGTTAAACACTGATATGGCCTCAGAAACAAATTATTTACTGTTGACTCCCAAATAAATTTAGTCTGAAAGCTAAGTTTATTTGCTGTGCTGTATGCCTTCCACGAGATATACTTTACATGATCATAATCAAGTAAATAGAAACTAGTTTCATATTAGAACCACATCCTCTATCTTTTTATCTCCTGTCAATCATCTATCATTTTCTTTTCTTTCTTTCTTTTTTTTTTTTGATACAAAGTTTCTCAGTATAGCCCTTGCCATGACTATCCTGGAACTCACCCTGTAGATCAAGTTAGCCTCAAACTCAGAGATATACTTGCCTCTCGTTCCCAAGTGCTGGGTTTAAAGATGTTCACCACCATTCCCAGATAACTATTTATCATTTTCAGTATTTAGGATCATATCACTAAAAGAATAATTGAGACTCTTCAAAATATATAAAAGTCTAACCAACAGAATTTAAAATAACAATCAAGTAGCTAAGCCCAATTTCTCAAAAGCTAGTGTATAAATGGAGAGAAGGTTTCAAACAGCCAACTCATGAAATGAGTACCCATTCAGAGGGCCTGATCCAGTTGGGGGCCCTTCAGCCCTTGGTTTGTAGATGTAACCAACCGTCTTATTAAATAAGAAACACAGAGCCAATGTAAAGATAAAAGCCCAAGAGGTCAGAGCTAAGAGCCTTACCCGCCTGCTTCCAGGTAGCCTCTTCCGCCAAGAGACCTCTCCGAAAAAGGGAGCTACTTCCTGTGCGTTTGTCTTATAAAGAGTTCTTGTTCTTCCTTTTCATTGGTTGTAAACCCAACCACATGACCGTCTCGTCACTGCCTGTCTGTGGTCACTCCAGGTCTTCTATGGTTGGTATTGAGATTAAAGGCGTGTGTCTCCAATGCTGGCTGTATCCTTGAACACACAGAGATCTACCTAGTTCTGCTTACCAAGTGCTGGGATTAAAGGCGTGCACCACCACCGCCCTGGCTTTCGCTATGGCTTGCTAATAGCTCTGACCCCTAGGCAACTTTATTTATTAAAATACAAATAAAATCACATTTCAGTACAAATAAAATACCACTATATTGGTTCATAGTTCATGTGTTTCCATTCATTTGGCTATTTGTCCCTGTGCTTTATCCAACCTTGGTCTCAACAATTCTCGCTCATATAGACCCTCCTCGGGGGAGGCTTTGCCCTGGAGGAGGTGGGAATGGGGGGTGGGCTGGGGGGAAGGGGAGGGGTGGGAGGGGGTAGAACAAGGGAATCCGTGGCTGATATGTAGAACTGAATGGTATTGTAAAATAAAATAAAATAAAATAAAATAAATAAAAAATAAAAAAAATAAATGGAGAGAAGGTCATTGGGAATGAAGTTAGACAGAAAATTTCAAACAATGTATAGCACAAAAAAAGTAATGTTTGACATGATTGTATTGCTTATTTCAAGACATGAATTATGGCTGTTTCTAACAACCAAACTTTTAAAAATGAAGATAGTATTTATTTCAAATATCTTTATCTGATTATGACAAACCATATAAAC
>CABHPP010142742.1:0-40469 GCA_902168425.1 Peromyscus attwateri
GTGTCTTAGATCCCTATTTCATAAATTAGTTTTAGGTGCAAACATTTCCAAAGAAAACATGTTCTTTCTTTCTGTAATTTTATTACTCTCAGTCTTTACATGGTATTTACAGGGAAAGGTTTAGTAAAAATGAATATTGCTAAAAGGAACCTACAACATGCTAAAGAAGATGTACAGACTAAGGAAATATGTTGCCTCTCCTCCACCCAATTTGCATTTGGTTTCTGGTTTAATTTTTTGCCAACAGTTTTCTAAATGATTGCAGTTATAGATGGTTAAACCATTACTATAAGATGGCTTTAATGGCTGATATTACAAAAAAAGAGAGACCTTGGTTCTTTAGAAATGATAGAAAACCAGAAATGAATTAAAAGAACCAAGCATCGCTTTTGATATGCCTTGCTGTTGGTGTTAATAGCAATGTAAGTTAGCATGGTGCTAATTTTTGGAAGGTAGAGATTGACTAGGAAAGATTGTTATATAAAATCAGCATGTTGTATAATATATACCTCATCCACTTAAGTTCTTTGAGCAGACCTGGCCTGGCATATGTTTTGAGCCCCTAGATACTATGAAAAGATGCTAAATATGCAGAAAAAATGCAGCTGAATCTCAGAATCATCCAACTTTGACTATTTTGACCAACCAGCCCAATTTGCTCAAGGCTTCTCTGTGGACACTTGATGCCAGAACTTAGCAGAATATCATTTTATGAGAGCAAAAAATGAAAGAATTCCAGAAATACATGGAGGCTATTATGTGTGCATCAGTAAGAGTATCACTGAAATGTTTTCAAATCTAAACTGTGCTGGGCTGTGATTACTGCATAGATTTGGGGGTTACAATAAGGTTCACAGGACATTGTATGGGAATGCCATCTGCAAACACCATTCAGATTAAACCACCATTTCAGAAATAATTTCACATATTAACAGAAAGTCCTTTATAACTTACTACACTTGAATAAGAAGACTTTAGAATTACAAATGAAGTTATTGTAACAAAAACCTGAAGTTTATTCAAGTCAGTGTAATTCACAGAGATTCAGACATACAGTACTGAGTCAGACACAGGTTTCTCTTCAATATTTTTTAGACATACAACAGATTTTTTTTGTTTTTATTTATTTTTGGTATCTTTCACATCATGCATCTCCATCCCATTCATTTTCCCATCCTTTCATATCCACCCTCTGCCTTTGCAACCTCACTCTCAAAATAAAATAAAATAAAATAAAATAACGTTTAAGAGAAAAAAGAAAAAAAGAGAGAAGGAAGCATCATTCTCGTAGTGGAAGCCATAGTGTGACACAGTGAGTCATGCAGTAAACCCTTTTATCCATATGTTTTGACTTGCAAGTGTTCATTGCAGAGTCATTGGTTTGGTTCGAGGCCTCTGCACTATCAATGCAGGACCCTCAATGGGACTGCTCTTGGTTATCCTGCTGTTGCCCTGTGTTGTGAAAACCCTGTAGCCTTGGGTCTATAGAACTGGTCCCTACACATGCTCTAGCAGATCACTGGTGGGGTCGATGTTGAGGTGGGCTTACCCATAACCCTGATTCTGGGCCTGGGTAGTTGCAGGGTTGGTCAGCCTGATAACTCTCCTGCCTTGCCCTGGTGAGTTTATCCCTTGCAGTGATGAGCAAGTTCTCCTGCTTTCATGCCCTCAGGGTTGGATCTCCCACACTTATACCTTCAGGGACAGCTCTACTCTGTTGCCTAGGCATGGTGTAGGGGCCACTCTCCCAATTACTGCAGCTGATGAGAGGTAGGACCAGCTCTCCTGCTCTTATGATCTCAGGGCCAGACTTCCCATCTGCCTAGGGGAGGCATATTTCCCCGCCATGCTGCCACATAGACATACAACAGATTCTTGTTAGGCTTTCTTTGTTTTAGATTCTGTTGGTCTTGTCTGTAATATTAGAAAAGATAACTACAAAAGCTTCTGTAATCCTGAAGATTCTAAGATTACGATAAATATGGAGCTGTGACAAACTGAGTGGAAGGAGTCAACTGTATGACTATAGATATGATTGTAGATGTGGGTGACAGGGATGATGGGGAAGAAACGGCTGGCTTAGTTACTTTTCTATTTTGAAGAAGAGTCATAACCAAGGTAACTTATAAAAGAAAGCATTTGGTTGGGTGCTTACAGTTCCAGATGGTTAGAGTTCAAGACCACCGGCAGTGAGCATGATGCATGACAGCAAGCAGCAGGCATGCTGGAGCAGTAGCTGGGAGCTTACATCTTGACTCACAAGCACAAGACAGAGAACACTAACTGGGAATGGTATGGGCTTTTGATATTTCAAAGCCTCTCCCCAGTGGAATAGGCTCCTTCAACAAGACCAAACCTCCTAATCCTTCTCAAAGAGTTCTATCACCTGGGGAACAAGTATTCAAATATATGAGCCTAAGGGGATCTTTCTCAGGGAACTAACAACAGAAGACTTCCTGGAGAAAATCTGCTGCATAAACAATACAAGTGTGACTTAGAAATTATTAGGTCTGGACAACAAATTCATAAACTAAGAGGAAAGTAAGCATGTTCCAAGTTTCAGTCTTAGGTGTTGACTTGATGGTATTGACCTTTCATGGAGATGGCAGCTCAGTGCAATAAGACAATGAAGTCAGGGTGCCAAAGTTACTGTCATGTAGCTAATCACAGCTGTTTATAAAAGAATGAAAAATATAGGTTTAAAGGCTGCCCTGAGTAAGGAGAGATGATGAGCTCTATGCAGCTGAAAAGTAAGTTTTATCCTTTAAACAGATAATATGGCTGAAGGAAAATGAAATGCTCACATGCCTAGCTGTGTTCCTCACTAGACCTATGAAAGGGGCCCTTTCACATATATAATCTTCACTTACTCAAAATTATCAAATGAGTAAGACTCAGAAAAAGAAGTTAGCATGATCTGTTCTGCATTCTTAAGCTCTTGCTAGTCAGAGAGTTGTGTAGTAACTAGTACCTTTTGCATGGCAGGGATGTCCTTAGATATGAATCAGAGCCTTTCCCACCTACAGAATCAATACAATGAGTGAAGAAAAACCAAAAACGATAACAACAAAACAATCCATGTTTTTAGACTCAATCTTGAGAAGACTCCCTAAAGGGGAAAGTATGTCTGGATATTAATACCTAAGAGTAGCTGTCTTCGTTAATTACCTAATCTTGCAGATGAAGTAGAGAGAAAACAACCATTGATATTTCTTTTGTCAACAAATATAAGACAAATATTTTACTATGCTTTGCGTGCTCATTACCTTTCTGGGTGCCCAGCTCTGTAATCATTTCAGAAGATAAAAAGCCAACAAACATAGTGCATACAGGATGAGAGGAAAGCATAGGCAGCTCTCATTACTATGTGGGCTTGATTCCACGGCAATTAGAAGGCCAAGGTGAAATCGCTTTGCCTGTTTTTCTGTTTGAATCTTGTGTTTGCTGCTGAGAAGCACTATCACTCCTCATAGTGCTAATTGCTGTATTTTTTGCCCAATTTTTGTCTTTATTTCTTACACATGAATGCATTGTTTTCTTCCATTTTGTTGGCTGGAAATTATGAAATTTCTAAGTAGTAATGGGATTTGGCCATGGTTTTTGTTGACCATGAATTTATGCCTTGTCTCAGCTAGACACTGTGCAAGCTGTGGGGATGTCTGCAAGGTCAGGCTCCAGAGCTTTTATGAGCCTCTGGTCTCAACCTGCAACTTCTCAGTGCCTTTCTTCTGAGTGTTATTCTCTTTGGAAAGAAGATGCTGTCTGTATTTCAAACCTCACAAGTGTACTGTGTGAAATAACATGGAGACATGATTCAATGGCTGTGTTTTTATCACCGAGACTGATTATGAGAGTAATAAAAAATTCTATAATATATATGTACAATGCTGTTTAGAGGCATTTGGCCACTCAGCACTTGGAGTTTCCATGTCACAAACTGTAAACACCATTAAACAGGTAATAGCCTTGTACAAAACAAATGAGAAATAGGGTGCTTTTTTTTTTCTATTCTTTATTCATGTTTATGACTCTGAAAGTGGATGTAACTCACACACACACACACACACACACACACACACACACACACACACACACCATTTTATTGGTCTAATATGTTCATGAGATAGCCTGTGGCATCTGACTGCTGAAAATAATTCACCACTCTGAGAAGCCAGGCTTTGGTGTAAGTTGCATTACTATATATTATTTGGGGAACTCTTTCATTCTTTAATCATCAGAGAAGGTAAAAGTCCTATTTTTTGAAGGTTAATGAAGGAAAAAAGAATGGATACATAAAATACCCTATTCTGTAGTGGGACCCTCTAATGTATTTTATTTAACATTCACAGTGACATTACCATGAAGCATTATTGACATGCTTGAGATTTGAAAAAACAGCTGTATGATACATTTGCTATATGCTACACGTGTAAGATTTGGAATCTTTTCAATAGTGTCACTAAAGTGAGTTACCTTTTCCATTTTTACGACAAAACATTGGTTGATATGAGCAAGTAATGTGCCTATCATATCATATTTCAGATGAGAAAAATAAAGCTTGAAGTTTAGGCTATTTTCCAGAAATCTTTTTAAGAAAGTCAAAACCAAAATAAGACAAAAACAAAAATATACAAACAAACAAACAACAACAACAAAATACTCATAGGAACAGTCATTCACACAAACCAAAACCAAAATATATGGAGTTTATTTGTGTTTATCAACTACTCCTGAGTATGGTGCCTGCCCTGGTATATAGTTAATATACTCAGTAACACTCTATGGAGGAAACTGATTTCCCCTTTCTTCAAAGGTAAAATGTGGTAACATTTTATTCGTGCTGAAATGTGATGATATTTTATTTGTATGTTAATAAATAAAGTTTGCCTGGAGATCAGAGGTCATAGCCAGCCATAAACAAAAGTCAGGCCATGGTAGCACATGCCCTTAATCTGATCACATGGCAAGCAGAGTCTCTGTGTGTTCAAGGACACAGCCAAGCGTGGTGACATACGCCTTTATTTCCAGTACCAACCATAGAGACCTGGAGGTCTGTACAGACAGGCAGTGACGAGGAAGTGAGGTGGCTAGGCTAAGAGCCAATGAGAAGGCAGAACAGCAAGGCAATAAAGGTTATTATATTATTATATTATATATTATATAATGAAGGTTAGACAGGAAGAAGCTGGTACTCTTGGGAAGCTATGGAGGCGTGGTGAGCTAAGGTTAGTTGGTGGCTATCACTATTTCTTTGATCTCTATGGCTTTCACTCCTGTATTCGGCTCTGTGTTTCTTATTTAATAAGACTGTTTAGAAATTTGTCTACAGTATCAGTTACAAATAATTTCTTTATTAGAATGTGATTTTTTTTACACTTCTCTGTCCATGTGCTGGGACTTCGTTTGGTTTAAACAAAGGTTTAAAACCTATGCAGGTCTTGAGTATGCTATCACAGTCTCTGTGAGTTCTCATAGGTATTAGTCCTGTTGTGTCGGGAAGACCCTGTTTCTACGGAGTCACCAACCACGTCTTGTACTTATAATCTTTCCACCTCCTCTTCTGCCTTGATCCAGGAGCCTTGAGGTGAGGGATGTGATAAAAAAAAATTCACTTCGGTGTGAGGGCTATAAAGTCTCTTATCCTCTGAGTATTGTTACATTGTGGGTCTCTGTTAATTACTATATATTTCAAGTAGAATCTGCTCTGACAAGAGTTAAGTGATGCACTCATCTATAGGTATAACAATAAGTCATTAGGAATCATTTTATTGCTATGCTGGTTTAGCAAATAGTAGTAGGATTTCCCTAGGTCTCGTGACTTATCTAGTCTCAGGTTCTAGCACACTTTAATAGTGTGACGTATGAATTCCTTCCCACAGAGCAAACCTTGAATCCAATAAAGGAAAGTGGTTTGTTGCTTCCATAACATTTGTGTCACTATCGTGCCAGTGTATATATTTACATATTTTGCTTGTCGTTCATTGTCATAGCTTACAGGTTTTGTAGACAGGTGAGACTGATGATTACTTCCTCTTCCAGTACCATGTATAGCATCTTTTGGCATGATGAATGCTAGTCAGAAGGGGTGAGTGTCCAATGGAGCTCTGGCTTGATTTCTCCATAGTTGATGATGTAAATATATGGTGCCTTTAGTAATAATATTTTACTATCAAGATGTGGAGAGTAACATTACAGGCAATAGATTGCATTGTGTGTGGGGTGTTTATAAGACCCCTTTGGCCAATAACCATTCCTGGTGTTGAGTGTTTTATTTGGAAGCATATGATGTCTAGATAGGATATTGTCTTCCTCATTATATGGTTACTTCATTTAAATTCCATATATATACATATATATGCATGTAAATATATATATACACCTATATCTTCTATAATAATATATACTATTTTATATTGTATAGTGTATTGTGTATGTATATTGTATTTTATATATGTGGGGGGTTGTATAAAGCTTCTACAATAATAGTTTTCCATATCACTTTTGTAAAGGTCTTTAGAATTAGTCCTCCCTCCCCATATTATCTTCATGACCCTACCCACTCCCTCTCCATTTAATCCTCCTATTTTAATTTCTCCTTCATCTCTTTATAACACTACCTTCTGTAAATCTTACAATAGAGTCATGAGTAAGCACAGGTCATGCACATCCACACTTGTGTTCCTTTTGACTGAACTATTGCATTCAGAGCTCCATTTCAATGTGTCAGGCTGAATAAATGTTAGCCATCACATTCCAAACATGTTTATAACATAGATCTCTCTGCCCCTATTTACTGTTTATTTCCACTGTGGATGTAGCAATAATATCATAGCTATGCTAAAGATGAGATCACCGGAGTGGACAGGTAGAGTAAGTTCTAGCAGCTACTGGGCTGTCATCCTAGTATGGACACTTCCATGATGCTTCACTATAAGCTTGACTATAGGTCTTGGAACAGCTATTGTTGCTGAAGCGATGTCATCAGCAGGTGTATTTATGGGCATCCCATTGCACTGAATCCATGTGATAAACCTACACTTTCCCCAGGTGCCAGGCGAGAGGTCAAAGTTCCTCCCTTTTTTCTTAGAATTTAAAATCAAATTCAGAGAGCATGATCAAATATCATCTTATATATTACACATATTTAGGTGTTTGAAATATATGAGCCACAGAAACTACTACCAGCAATGCTGTAATGTTCTCTCCATTTGTTGAGCTAATTTTATTTTATTTTCATGTTGCAGCCATAGTGGCATATTTTCTTAAATTTGTTGATTAAAACATCTGAGTTTCACACACACACACACACACACACACACACATTTTAAGCATACCAATTGTAGACTCACTTTATTCACCACATGAGTTTGAAAAATAAAGAAAAGTGTTCTAGTGGGGTAAGCATGGGTATTTATGGACAGAATCTTAATGAAAACCAGTGTACAAAGATAGTGTTGGGAAAATTAATCAAGTTACAATATGATAAGTGATCTTCACAGAAAAAAAAATGCAGACCTTCAAGAATAAAAGGGCTCCAACCCTATGGCTCAGGAATTAGATCACCAGTGATATCTCTCAACAAGTAAAGGTGCTGGCTGCCACAGTTCATGACTTGATTGCTGGGACCTACATGGTAGAAATAGAAAATCTGTCTCTGACAAGTTGCTCTCTCACCTCCACTCATTAGCCATGGTACATACAGACAACTGTGTAAACATACATGCATGCATACAAAAGAAATTAAAAATTTATATTGAAAACATATTGAGAATGGATGTTGAAAAATAAATAGAAATATATATAATGTGGTTGATATATTGTACACCCCAATAAATTTATCTGGGGGTCAGAGAACAGAACAGCCACTATATTAAACATAGAATTTAGGCAGTGGTAGCACATGCCTTTAATCCTAGCATTCCAGAGGCAGAGATACATCAGCATTTCTCTGAGTTCAAGGCCATACTGGAAACAGCCAGGCATGGTGACACACACCTTTAATCCCAGCACTTGAGATCTCATGTCTTGCTTGGGAAAGACACATGCCTTTAATCCCAGGAAGTGATGGCAGGAAGCAGAAAGGTATAAACTTTTAGGCTTTAAGCAATTGAGATCCATTCTGATGAGGACTCAGAGGCTTCCAGTTTGAGGAAACAGGATCGCCTGAGAAGTTGGTGAGGTGCGCTTAGCTGTGGCTTATTCTGCTTCTCTGATCTTTCAGAATTCACCCTAATATCTGGCTCTGGATTTTTTTTATTAATAAGACCTTTTAAGATTCATGTTACAATGTGAGTAGAAAAATAACTAGAAAAAATAGAAAGGATTGGAACTAAACCATTGTGCTTTGTATGTGCACATATTGGCAACTCTAAATGATACCAGTTGCCTGCCAATTGCTGTGGACTAGAGAATGACACAGACAGGAGAAGTTCACACAATGACTAAATCATGAAAAATTTCAACATTATGATAATACAATGCTTTTTTTAGTTTTCAAATTCAGTTCAATTTAAAAAAGAAAATGAAAGGTTGCTTGATTAGGATGAAACAAAATCGTTTATATTGATATAAAATGTAATTATCTACCTAAAAATAAATACAGGAATTGTACTGAGCAGAATGAGTATGTTGGATCTATAGTCCATATATGTGCATGCCAGTAGATTTCTTTTTAATTAGGAGAGGAATGTGTATAATATAGTGGAAAGTCAGCCCTAATAAAAATATACCATGCATATAAATTACTAAAAGATTATTATGGTAAGAAGTAGATCAAAGAAGATATTTAAAATATATGATATATAACTTCTGATTTTAAGAGTATATAAGTGTCATGTAATTTTATTTATACCTGATAAATGCAATAAAAACCATGAACATTAAAAAAATAAAGTATGAACCAAATTAGAAAGTTTAAGAAGGCAGTCCAGGCTGAATTCCTGTATGTGCCAATGGGATAGTGTCAGAGAGGACAGAGGCAGGCCTATCCCCATCACTTTGTAGTCATGAGGTCATCCTTATCCAGACTCATTGAGACAACTTGGTGAATTGAAGTGCCCACCTGTACTGTATATATGGAGAGTGCCACCCCTGAAGTACCAGTAGACTCTATATGTAGACCTTGACTTTTGTTTCGACTTTGTAATAATTAGTTGGCATGCCTCTTTTCTCTACCAGATGTACAGAGTGCCACCAGAAAAAAGCAAAACAAATAGAATCTTGCTAGAATGAGATTAGAATAGTATTCAGAAGCTCGTATCTAAACAGAGTGCTTATCTTTCATTGGAAGAAGGCAATTGTTATGTGTAGAACCAGGATGATCTCAAACTGAATGAAAACTGCAATCAATACCAGCCAACAGCAAGAGGAGCAAAATTAGGTGAAGTTTGCATGCAGTGAGAGTACAAATGTGTTAGTGAGAAATGTAAGTCTAATTGAGACAAATGAAACAAAACTGCTTCTCAGCAAACAGCGAGAGTAAATGGGTAGAAAATGGAAGAGGTAACCAAAAGAAAGTTTAGAACTAAGAAGTACCAGAGGCAAAATAAAGAAAAAGGTAACTGGATGGACTCAACATCAGAATGAGGACAGTAGGACAGATCAGAGAACCTTGTCAGGGAACAATGTGCCTTACCAAATCTGACCTTCCATAGAAAACCAAACTGAAAATAAGAGATCTCTGAAATTATAGCAGAGAATTTATAATTCTTATTTGAATCTTGTCACAAGAAGGAAAACAGGAGAGCTGAAACAAAGCTGGAACAAAAAATGATTTAAAAACCATCCCAATTTAGACATAAACATACATATTTGTGAAGCTGAGCAAAAAAATAAGCATGCTAAACCCAAAGGAAAAAAATACCTGTAACACTTGTAACAAAAATATAAAAAAATTAAACATAAACACAAACAAATTTTTAAAACAGCCAGAAAAAAAATGGTATCTTACTATTGCACTTCATCCATAGAGGCAAAAGAGACCAAATGAAGAAAACTTCTCCACAAAAGCCCATGATCTCCAGAAATGGAGACAGCATTTTTTAGGTACAGAACAAAATAAAACACGTCAACCCAGACACTTATACCCAATAAAAGAACCTTTCAAGAATCAAAAGGAAATCAAGATATAATCAGATGAAAAGGAAATAAACAAGAAAGAGAATTTGTTACCATGATATCTACATAAAAATAGCAAAATGAGAGGATTTAGCAAGAAAGTTGGACGAAAAGACAATCTTACAACCTCAGAAATGAGGTAGGAGTGTGATGAGGAAAACAAGGAGAAGTCCGGGACTCTTGCTCTGATTTTCTAATTTATGTTTGACTGGTAAAGGAAAAAGAATATTAAGGACTTGTTTTTATATCTCCACATATGCATGTGTGCATGTGTCTGTATATGCACATGTACATGCTGATATAGGTAGAGGCCAGAAGAGGGTGTCACATTCCCTGAAACTGGGATTGCAGGCAGTTGTGACCTGCCCTGTCTAGGGGCTGAGAACTCAAAAAGAAGCAAGCACTCTTAATTGATAAGGCTTTATGGAATTGATTGCCCTTTTATACTATATCATCCTTTAGTAAAATGATATCATGCATATAATATATATGGTAGTAGTATTTCTCTTTGCACATGTTTAAAATGCAGAGTAACTTTGTCAGAAGTAGAATTCTATGAAAAAGCATATGCTTACTACAATTTGTTTGTAATGTATTTGTCAAATTGATTCCATTTTGGATTTATTAATACATACTCACACCAGCAATGGAAAGGGAAAGGAAATAGCTAAAGGATATAAAATAAATTAGTATTATTCCTCCTCTTTTAATAGTTGGATTTTTTTCAGAAAGACCTTGTTTTTATATAAGGTACTATATACAAAGGATCTTTGGTGTCTTCCCTGAGTATTTTCCTTACTCATTATAGTTCTGCTCCTATTTCCTTTTCATTCCCATACTTGCTTTTTCTTTTTTTATTTTCTATTTTGACCACAGTTTCCCCTCCCTCCTCTCCTTCTGCTTCCCCCTACCTCCCTCAACCCACCCCATCCACTCCTCAGAAAGGGTAAAACCTCCCATTGAGGGTCAACAAGGCTTGTCACTGTTCAGTTGAGGCAGGACCAAGCCCCCCCCCCCCCCCCCCCCCCCCCTCGTCCCCAGCATCAAGGCTCAGCAAGGTATCCCAGCATATGGAATAGGCCTCAAAAAGGCAGCTCATACAAGGGATAGATCCTGGTCCCACTGCCAGGGATCCCACAAACAGACCAGGCTACAAAACTGTCATCCCTCCATCATTTCCATACTTTTAAAGCAGAATTTATTTTTAAATTATTCCCATGTTTGCCCTTTGATTTCAAGACAAAAGACCTTCTGGTCTGCTTAGTATGGAAATAGAAGGGGTGAGGCAGAGAGAAGAAGCAAGGCCAGTTTCTATGTCTGTAAGGAATATGGATGGAAAGGAGTAATCTGAAAGTGCTCAGCATCATGCTTTAGAAGCTATCTAATCTCATAAAGGTGAATGGACACTAAAAACTGACTCTGCAGCCCCTCCTTTCTTCCCTTCAGGTGAATGAATGTCGCAGTTTTCTGCAGACAAAAGGTTGCACATTTGACCATAATGAAGACAACAGGCCCTGGTGTCCATTAACTGTTAGACTGGGATGAAAAGGGTCTCGTTTGGAATCAAGGTCAGAAATTGTTAATTGAAATGAATATCACCTGTGGATCCTGCTTCCCAGTTCTGAGATTGTTCCAAGTTATCACCTTGCTTCAGCTTACACTGAGAACTCGAGCTTTGTCCTGTGGGGATGGTGACAAAAGTGAGATGTGTCTCTGCTTTCCGATATTGCTCCTTTATTACCCAAAGAAAGTATTCATCAAGCTTGTAAAGATTTTCTTGAAAATGTGTGGGTGCGTACTCAGTGTGTGGATATTGAACCATTTTTCTAAACCTCCCAGCAGTTAACATGATTATGAAACTCCAGGACAGGCTCCAGGGAAATCCAAATGAATTTTGTTTTTATCAGCCAGTGGACATTTAAGGAAGACCATTCATTTCCCCTTAGTGTAGAGCCTCAGGTCTGTCTTTATGAAGGCTACCACCCAGTGAAACTGGAATTGCTTTTGTCCTATTCCATCTTGGTTCAATTTTACCAGTAACTGTTTGGAGATATCTGGTTAAAACACAGTGATTCATTCTTTAAGACTGCTGTGAATGGATTATTTCTTTTTAGCTGCCAGTCAACGCATAATACGAGTACCTTCTACAAAAGGCAGCATTTGAGTAAGTCTCAGCTGTTAATTGAGAAAGTAAGTAATCTTCTACAACATACAAGAATTGCTGAGTTGTGGAGAATAAATCCCAAATTCCAAGTAGTCATCAGTAACTGTCTTTGGAAATCTTTATGTGACAGTCATAACAAAATAAAACTGGTCTAAGTCTAATTGTTGCTCTTTTCTCTCTCTGCATTAACTTTGTCTTCATATCTGCTTCTCATATCATCAGACAGGTGATACAGGTAGCAAGCTTGAGTTGTTGGTGTTCTAGCCAGAGACCTAGGCCTGGTTCCTTTCAGTATCTTCTAGCTGCTGTAAGTACTTGCTGCTCTGGGCCCACCATTTTCCCCTTCAGGTGGAGAATTTCCCTCAACCTGTGTTCTACCTTGCTTGGGAGTGAGAAAGATATCCCATAACCTCAAATAGAGAAATTAAAACACATCTCTTGCATCATTTCCAGACAACAAACTAAGAGGACTCATGAGAGTCCAGACCACTTGAAACTGCATCCTCATTCAGATCTTCCCAGGGCTCCCATCTGCTTTCACTTCCTTATACAAGAGTATTTATTTAATAAATACTTTGAAATCCGTTGTTTTTTATTTTTTTTTTATTTCTTTAGCACTAGTTCCAAGGAGTCAGAGTTGGCACCCATGCTCCAAATGAATAGGTCTTTTACATAGAATAAGGTAGAGAAGGACATTTGCAAAGAGATACCATATATGTATGCATCAATTTGGAAGCAAAATGAAAACAAACAAAAATCTTCAAGTGCAGCATTAATTAGGGAGAGAAAGGAGAGCAATTTTTCATAGGAAGTGAGAAGGCTGTGGGTTCCTGCTGGCTTCCATGGGGGTCATCCATACCTTGCTCTCCCTATCAATTGACTGTAGAATCTTCTGTTGGGACACAGGCTGAGAGTGAATCCAGTTCCTCTGGATCAGGGCCCTCTATATGTATGGGTTTGTATCATTGCAGCACTCCTTGTTGTAACAGCCTGATCTTAAGTACTCAGTAACAAAGCCATATTTTGCTTTCTTTGATTTGCATAACTCAGAGCCAACAAATCCCTTTTCTTCACCATTTTCCTAGGTTATTTTGCTGGCTGTCTCTGATAGTAAGCTACACATGCTAGTCTATGAAACAAGTCTATGGTGCTTGATACTATTATAAGACAGAAGACTTTTGTCCAGAATGTAAACAGTAAACTTTGCATAGTACTGAATATCTCCTAAAATGTCTTAAACTTCCGTGTTACTTGTCTTGTACCAAACTGCTGGAATTTCATGTGTGTCATTTACATCATCCCCTGTTGGAATCTCTTCTTCCAAGGGATGCTCTCTGCAGCCTGAATAAGCAACTTTAGGAACAGCTGACTTGAGATCCTCTGCTCCTGTCTGAGCAATGGCTACCTGTCTTTCTTGGGATCTGGCAGGCAAACTCAATTACTCATAAATTAGAGTGAACTATAAAGATTATATTTAAATACTTGCAGACATTGGGAATTGGGGGTAACAAGTGCTCTCCTAAGTACCAGCTTACTCATGAATTCGTAATAATCCTCTTGTGCCACAGGCAACTTCGTCCCACAGAGATATTTAAGGCAAGCAGGGCCAGATCTGACCCCAGTTTATAAAGCAAGTGATCCTTTGAAGTGTTGGTTGGAAGGAGGTGCAGAGGGCAATGCTAAGCTGTTACTTTGCACCTGTATTTTTAAACTCTAGCTTTACAACCTGGCATTTTTATTGTAGTTTATTTTTGTAATTACAATAACACACAGTGAAGGCAGAAAAGTCACAAAGCACAGTACATCAAGGGGAGGGAAAATCCATAATGGTAATAATGGCAAGAGCAGAAATAGTGACTGTGTGTATTGACAAATTAGGGCATTTAGATGGAGCTGACTCAATGTGGCCATTTGACTTTGTAGAGAAGCACTCTTGATGTCAGTGCTTTGTTACTGTCTCACAAAGTGGCTGACGATATCCCTCACTTGCCTCTAATTCCAACTGATGAGCCAAAGGAGGCAAAAGAAACAGAATTAATAAGCTGGGCATGGGGGCACATGCCTCTAATCCTGGAAACTAAAACAGGAAGATCAGGAATTTGAGGCCAGGATTGCAGTGTAAGACCATGACTCTGAGAACAACAAACAAGGAGAACCAGGAGTGTTTCCAAAACCACAAACGCTGGTGAGGTTATGGAGAAAGGGTAAATACTGCTAGTAGGAAAGTAATTCGGTGCAAGAACTGTGAAAAATAGTAGGCAATTCTCACGAAATAGAAAACAGCACTAACATATGACACAGGCATCCCTCTCCCGAGTATACAGCAAAAGGAAGTTGTCACTATGCAAAGAGGATACCTTCAGGTTCTTGCTTATTGTCCCACTGTTGCCTCACAAAAGTTGAGATGTGGAATCAGCTCAGGTGCTGGTCAACAGAAGAATGTACAAAGAAAATACAGACACACAATGGAATATTATTTAGCAGAAAGGTAAGCAAAATCATGTCATTTGTAGGAAAATCAATAGAAGCTATGTTAAGTAAAATAAATCAAACCCAGAAAGATAAGAATCATGGTGCTGTCACATATGGAAGCGAAAGAGAACAAATGGCCAGAGAATAGAGAAAGAGCATTCCTAGAAGGCAAATGGAAAGCTGGTTAAATGCACTGTCTGCTCTTCCAGCATTTACTGGTTCAGTTCCTAGAACCCACATGGTAACTCACAACCATCTGAAACTCCAGTCCCAGAGGATTGGACACCCTCTTCTGATCTCCACAGGAATCAGGAATGGACATAGCAGACATATATATATTCAGGCAAACAAATACTCATGAAACAAAATAAGAAAAAAAAATCAGACGGAAAGGGAGAGGCAAAAAAAAGGAAAAGGCAGAAAGAAAACTGACCTGATCAAAGTCTGAAGATATAAATGTTGCAGCAAAGCACATGAATTTGCATAATTAGCATGTATTAATAACTATGTTACTGAAAATTAGAATAAAACTAATGTTATTAAAATTAAAACAGTATAAACAAATTCTGTATTGTTTTGGAGACAAGGTGAAACTAGGAAATGATATTCTAAATGATATAAATTTGAAATGGGAAACCATAGGGGCAGTACTTTTTTAAGGGCATGAGTCTGTGGAATGAAATTGCCACTTTGGATCTGTATGTGTGTGCAGCATGAACATAAAGCACACATTCAAACATCCACATGTGCAGACATTTCTCTCTGGCTGCTTTTTTTTTTTTTTTTTTTTTTTTTTTTTTTTTTTTTTTTTTTTTTTGGTTTTTCGAGACAGGGTTTCTCTGTGTAGCTTTGCGCCTTTCCTGGAACTCGCTTGGGAGACCAGGCTGGCCTCGAACTCACAGAGATCCGCCTGCCTCTGCCTCCCGAGTGCTGGGATTAAAGGCGTGCGCCACCAACGCCCGGCGTGGCTGCTTTTTTGTAATAGCAAAATATTGAAAACAACCAAAATGACAATTAACTGTGGAACTAATTCATTTTGTTTACATGAAACCACATAAAATGATTCTATTTACAGAATCATGATATATGTATATATGTATTTGAGTGAGTAGAAGGCAGAAAAATTAAAGATTTTTTTAAAAATTAAACTTTAGTAGGTACTCCCTATGAACAAACAGGCCAGTCCTGCCAGAGAAGCAGTGGTCATACCTATCAAAACCTCAGAAGATTCTCCTACATGCAACACACAGCCACCACAATCTCCTAAGAACCAGAGAGGAAACAGAAACCAAGGAACAAAACACCCACCCAACAAAGACAAGACCAGGCATCAGCACCTAGAATTACCGTCTTCCCAATCCCAGTGTAAAAATGCAATCAACAACAGCCAAGACAATAGCAATATGTCTCTACTGGAGCCTAGTAAACCTACCCCAGGAAGCCCTCAATATTTCAACAGATTTGAAGCACAAGTAAAAACCTTTGTGAATATGAAATATAGAAATCTATTGAAACAACAACAAATAGAGGAAGGAAATGAACAAAGCTGTTCAAGACCTGAAAGAGGAAATAGAATCAATAAAGAAAACCCAAACTAAGGGAAATTTAAGCTTCTCCAACAGAAAATAAGAAATACGGAGCAGCCAAATGATAACCGATGGGACTTAAGGCCCACTCCATGAGATGTAACCCATATCCTACAGTACTTGGGTGACCAAGAACCTGATACTAGATAGCCCAGGAGCATAGGGCAAAGACAAATAATACTGATTTAAAAAAGAACAGAAAAGAAGAAAAATTTAGTAGTAAAATGACTCCTACTGATATTCTGCTACACTCATAGATCAATTCAGCCATCATCAGAGAAGGTTCCTCCTGCAGCTGATGGGAATAAATACAGAGGCCCACAGCCAGGCTTTATGCAGAGAGAAAGACCTTGTAATACTCAGTCCTAAAGGGGATGTCTCCATCAAATCCCTCCCCTCGGAGCCCAGGGAACCACAGAAGAAGAGTGAGAAAGAGTGTAAGAGCCAGAGTGGATGGAGGATACCATAAAAACAAGGCCCTCTAAATCAACATGAGTAAAGCTTATATGAACTCACAGAGACTGAAGCAGAATTTATAGGGTCTTCTTGGGTCTGCACCAGGTCCTGTGCTTTTATGTTATGGCTTCCAGTTTAGTTTTTTCCAGAATTCCAGGGTATGTGAAGGAGAGGGTCTCTGACTCTTGTACCTTCTCTTGGGCTGTTTTCCTTCTGCTTGTTTGTCTTGTCCAAATTCAATGTGGTAGTTTATGTATCAAAAGTGAATGAATAAGTGAATGAATGAAAACCTAGCCACGTGAGGGTAAAAGTTAACAACTGAATTGACATTTACACCTGCTAGAAGAGCAAAAATCAGTTTTCTTCAGTGAAATGACACTGAGTATATCAACCACTCCAGGGCAGACCTCATGTTCAGGAGTTCTTGACCAACAAATAATGGACTTAACAGTTTCTTTGTGTGTGTGTGTGTGTGTGTGTGTGTGTGTGTGTGTGTGTGTGTGTGCGCGCGCGCGCGCTTTTTATTTGGTTGCAATTTGTGGGATTGTTTTTTTTTGTTTGTTTGTTTTGTTAGTTTGTTTTGTTTGCTTGTTTATTTTGGTGTTGTATTTTGTTTTCTAGGTTTGGGGCATTTTAATCTTATATTGGGCTTTTAGTTTGACTTTTGAGAAAGAACGTAAAGTTGGGTGGGCAGAGAGGAAGAAAGGATCTGAAGAGACAGGAAAGAAGAAGTATGTGATAAAAATATACTTAAATTTAAAATTGTTTTAAATAATAAAAATGCAAAAGTTAAAATTTATCGTGGATATGATCAAGATACATTGTGTACATATATATCATTTTCAGAGAATAAATAAATATTTTTAAATAAAAATTTTGGTGACTATCCTAAATAATTTTGCAATTTTCTGCCATGTAATCTCTCAAAAACTAATCATGGGTTTGTTTTTGGAATAAAGCAAAATAAGTTAAAATTTCCATTAAAAATCTTAAAATGATATCATCTCTTTAATATTGTTCTAAACAATAGTGACTGAACTATTTAATGGAATACAAACAGGATATTCATAACATCACCAAATTATTTTCATTAGAATTTTTTAATAATCTAAATGTATTGTTACTCTCCTCCTCTGTCCTGCCTCCGGCCTGCTGGCCCTCAAGTTCCCATCCCTCCATCCCTCCTTCCCCATACCCACTTTATCCAGAAGATCTCTTCCATTTCCCCTTCACAAGAAAATCCATGCATCCTTCATGGACCCTCATTGTTATCTAGCCTCTCTGAGGCTGTAGATTGTAGGCTGGTTATCCTACACATTACTCCTAATATCCACTTATGAGTGAGCACATGCCATGTTTGTCTTTCTAGGTCTTAGCTACCTCACACAGAATGATTTTTTTCTAGTTCTATCCATTTGCCTGCAAATTTCATGACATCATTTTTCTAATAGCTGAGTAATACTCCATTCTGTAAATGTACCACATTTTCCTTATTCATCCTTCGACTGAGGGGCATCTAGGTTGTTTCCAGGTTCTGGCTATTATGAATAATGCTACCATGAACATAGTTGAGCAAATGTCCTTGTGGTGTGGTTGAGCATCCTTTGGGTATATGCTCAAAATTGGTATAGCTCAGTCTTGGGGTATATTGTTCTCAAGTATCTGAAAAAAACAAAACAAAGCACCATATTGATTTCTAAAATAGATTTATAAGTTTGCACTCCCACCAGCAGTGGAGGGGTGTTCCCCTTACTCCACATCCTCCACAACATAAGCTGTCATCAGCTTAAACATTTTGGCAAGTGTGAGATAGTATCTCAGAGTCATTTTGATTTGTATTTCCCTGATAACTAAGGATGTTGAGCATTTCCTTAAATGCCTTTTAGCCATTTGAGATTCTTCTGTTCAGAATTGTCTGTTTAGATCTGTACCCCCTTTTTAAATTGGATTATTTGGTGTTTTGATGTCTAGTTTCTTGAGTTCTTTATAAATTTTATAGATCAGCCCTCTGTCAGATGTAAAGTTGGTAAAGATCTTTTCTCATCTGTAGACTGCCATTTTGTCTTATTGACTACAACCTTTGCCTTACAGAAGCTTTTCAGTTTCAGGAGGTCCCATTTATTAATTGTCAGTCTCAGTGTCTGCGCTACTGGTGTTATATTCAGGAAGTAGTCTCCTGTGCCAATGCATTCAAGGCTACTTCCACTTTCTCTTCTATCTGATTCAGTGTAACTAGAATTATGTTGAGATCTTTGATCCACTTTGACTTGAGTTTTGTGCATGGCAATAGATTTGGATCTATTTGCATTCTTCTACATGCCGACATCCAGTTATGCCAGACCATTTGTTGAAAATGCTTTCTTTTTTCCATTCTATAATTTTGGCCTCTGTGTCAAAAAACAGGCATTCATAGGCATGTGTATTTATGTCAAGGATTTTGATTGTACTCCATTGATCCATGTGTCTGTTTTTATGCCAATACCATGCTGTTTTTATTATTATAGCTCTATTGTAGAGCTTGAAGTCAGGGACAGTGATGCCTCTGGAAGTTCCTTTATTGTGCAGGATTGTTTTAGCTATCCTGAGTGTTTTGCTTTTTCCATATGAAGTTGAGTATTGTTCTTTAAAAGTCTGTGAAAAATTGTGTTGGGATTTTGATGGGGATTGCATTGAATCTGTAGATTGCTTTTGGTAAGATTGTCATTTTTACTATGTTGATGCTACCTATCCAAGAGCATGGGAGATCTGTCCGTTTTCTATATCTTCTTCAAATTCTTTCTTCAAATATTTAAAGTTCTTGTCGTACAATACTTTCACAAGTTTTGTTAGAGTTACCCCAAGATATTTTATATTAGTTGTGGCTATTGTAGCGGGTGCTGTTTCTCTTATTTGTCTCTCAGCCCATTTTTCATATGGGAGGGCAACTGATTTTTTTTTTTTAGTTAATCTTGTATCCTGCTACATTGCTGAAAGTGTTTATCAGCTGTAGGAGTTCCTTGGTAGAATTTTTGTCATCATTGATATATACTATCATATCATCTGCAAACAGCAAAGTTCGACATCTTCCATTCCAATTTGTATCCCCTTGATCTCCTTTTTTTGTCTTATTGCTCTAGCTAGAGCTTCAAGTACTATATTGAATAGATATGGAGAGAGTGGACAGCCTTGTCTTGTTCCTGATTTAAGTGGAATCACTTTGAGTTTCTCTCCATTAAATTTGATATTGGCTGTCGGCTTGCTGTATATTGCTTTTATTATGTTTAGGTATGTTCCTTGTATGCCTGATCTCACCAAGACCTTTATAATGATAGGGTGTTGGATTGTGAAAGGCTTTTTTAGCATCTAATGAGATGATTATGTTTTTTTCTTTCATTTTTTTATATGTTGAATTATATTGACAGATTTTCATACATTGAACTATACTTGCATCTATGAAATGAAGTCTATTTGGTCATGGTAGATGATTTTTTTTATGTGTTCTTAGATTCAGTTTGCCATCATTTAATTAAATATTTTTGCATGAATGTTCATAAGGGGATTATCCTGTAATTCCCTTTCTTTGTTGCATCTTGGTGTGGTTTGGGCATCAGGGTAACTGTAGCCTCATAAAAGGAGTTTGACAATGTTCCTTCTGTTTCTATTGTGGGGAACAATTTGAGGAGTATTGGTACTAGCTCTTTTTTGAAATTCTGGTAGGATTGTGGGCTGAAATCCTCTGGCCCTGGGCTTATTTTGGTTGTGATACTTTTAATGACTACTCCTATTTCCATAGGGGTAATATGTCTATTTAAATTGTTTATCAGGTCTTGATTTAATTTTGGTGTGTGGTACCTATCCAAAAAATTGTCCATTTCTTTTAGATTTTCCAATTTTGTGGAGTACAGGTTTTTGAAATATGATCTGATGATTCTCTGGATTTCTTCAGTGTCTGTTGTTTTTATCTCCTTTTCATTCCTGTTTTTGTTAATTTGGATATTCTGTCTCTGCTTTTTGGTTAATTTGGATAAGGATTTGTCTATCTTGTTGACTTTCTCAAAGATTCAACTTTTTGTTTCATTGATTCTTTGTATTGTTCTCTTTGTTTCGATTTTATTGATTTCAGCCCTGAATTTGATTATTTCCTGCCATCTACTCCTCCTTGGCTAGTTTGCTTCTTTTTGTTCTAGAGCTTTCAGGTGTGCTAGTGTGAGTTTTTTTCAAATTCTTTACGTAGGCATTTAGTGCTATGAACTTTCCTCTTAACACTATTTTTATTTTGTCCCATAAGTTTGGGTATTTTGTGCACTAATTTTCATTGAAATCTAGAAAGTCTTTAATTTCTTTCTTTATTTCTTCCTTGACCCAGTGATAATTCAGTTGAGAGTTGTTCATTTTCCATGAGTTTGTAGGCTTCTGTACTTTGTGTTGTTGTTGATTTCTAACTTTAACCCATGGTGATCTGATAAGATACAGGGTGTTATTCCAATTTTTTGGTATCTGTTGAGATTTGCTTTGTGACCAAGCATGTTGTCAGTTTTAGAGAAGGTTCCATGAGGTGCTGAGAAGAAAGTATATTCTTTGATGTTCAGGTGAAATGTTCTATAGCTGTCTGTTTAATCCATTTGAGTATAACATTTGTTAGTTCCCTTATTTCTACTAAGTTTTTGTCTGGCAGACCTGTCCGCTGGTGAGAGTGGGGTGTTGAAGTCTCCCACTATTAATAATGTGTGATCTAAGTTTTAGTAATTTTTAACAAATGTGGGTGCCCTTGTATTTGGGGCATAAATGTTCAGAATTGAGACTTCATCTTGATTGATTTTTTCCTGACACTAATTACCAAATTAACATCAAAGACCAATTCACATTACAGACAAAGCCTCAGTGAAGTATTGGTGACAGAATCATCTAATAATGAATTGGGACAGGAATGAAATAAAAAGCACAAAATATTAAAATATCCTATGTGGAAAACTATTTTTAAGAATCTTTCTGAACAATTTACGAAAAAAAAAGTCTAAGCTCACTGTATAATCAGTAAATTATCAGTCATTGTAGCTAGCTGTTCATGTTAGAAGCCATGGGATAAAGATCTGTAGTTTTAATTGAAGACAGGAAAATGGAAACAACTAACAGCCAAGGGGACAAAGAAGGGTGGATTTAATAAAGATAATGGCCAAATGCAATCAATTACAAACAACAAAAATGCCCAAACTAATAAATAAACCAAACAAACACTGACTCTTTGAGCAAACTAATAAATGACACAATGCAGAAGCAGAAATTGGAAAGAGACAATAAAGGTTTTGTAGTATGTAACCAGAGCTGTAGGAAATTAAAGATTAATAAGAGACAATGTGTTTGATTCTGCAATAGTATTTGAAAACTCAAGAAAGATGAAGTTTCTAAGAACTCTTACTAAATTTAATGGGTTCTGACAAAAACAGAACATCTGTAAATGCTCACTGTGGTAAAAAATGACTGTGACAATGCTGCCTGGCCTCCTAAATCATCAAATTGAGATATTTCATAATTCCACTGGCACTAAGTAAAACAAATTAGAACCATAACAAAGAGAAAGAAGATCCTGATTTTTACTGCTGGACACTGATGTGGATGTATACTCAGAAAGTTAAAGGGTAAGCTGAGAAAAGCACAAAGAGAATTATAAAGGATTCCAGATGTAAAATTTATCACATGCAATTGATTATTGGTTGATTTTGTGGTATTGACAATGGAACACAGAGTCTTGTGTGTTCTAGAAAATTTCTGTGCTACTGATCTACACTGTCAAGACATGAGCATAAATAGAGAAATTAACAGCTTTCAATCAAAAGCAAAACATGTTATGAGAATCTTATTTGAGCTATTCCAAAAAGGCATAAAATGCTCTTAATAATCTTAATAAAATATGCTATACTATCTGAATATGAAAAACAATATTAAAATTTTTGAATGGCTTTTTTTTAAAAGCCTTGCACTTACACAGAATGACACTGTAGTTAGAAATAGAAGGAACATCAAGAATCCACATGTCAGCTATCCCTGACATTAATCTGGGAAGATTTCAGTAATAAGACCCAACTGCTTAACTAAAGAGAGTAAGATAAATTTCATATGCAAAGATAAGTAAGAAAATATCTAATAAATATATATTAAAGAGAGGGCTAGCCTATTAGATATTAAGTTCATCAAAAAACTATGTAAATAAAAGAGTGATATAAGTAGCAAGCAGACAGATTTATGAGAAAAGTACAACCAGCTACATCTAATAAGGTAAACACAGATATTTAAATTAATGGAGAAATGATCAGTTATACAGGAAATGCAGTTTTAAAAGTGTAAGACGGTTACAAGAAAAAATTTATATATGTATACCTTTGCTGCTAGGATAAGCTTCCAGTGGATCAAAGATATAATTCTCTTTTTATAGTACTGGGTGTGAAACCCAGAGTCTCATGAATGTGTGGTATATTTCTCAGTGAAAGATTTTTTTAAAAAATTTAAATGTTCCAAAATAGAGTTTACAGTTCCAAAATAACCACTCAGAGGCTTAATATTATTTATAAATGATTGGCCAGTAGCTCAGGATTATTAATAACTAGTTCTTACACTTAAGTTAACTCACAATTCCTATCTACATTTAGCCTTGTGACTTGGTATCTTTTCTCAATAGGATATTCTCATCTTGCTTCCTCTGCATCCAGCTGGCAACTCTGACTATGCCCTCCTTCTTCCCAGCATTCTTAGTTTGGTTTTCCTGTCTAACTTGCTGCCCAGATACCAGCCAATCAGCATTTTATTAAACGAATTCGAGTGATAAATCTTTACAGTGTACAAGAGGATTATTTCACAGCATTTAAAAGATTACAATATAATAATGTTGTAGATGTAACCAACCATCTTATTAAATAAGAGACACAGAGCCAATGTAAAGATAAAAGCCCAAGAGGTCAGAGCTAAGAGCCTTACCCGCCTGCTGCCAGCTTGCCTCTCCCGCCAAGAGACCTCTCCGAAAAGGAACTACTTCCTGTGCGTTCATCTTTAAATAGAGTTCTGTTCTGCCCTCTCATTGGTTGTAAACCCCACCACACGACCGTCTCGTCACTGCCTGTCTGTCGTCACTCCAGGTCTTCTATGGTTGGTATTGAGATTAAAGGCGTGTGTCTCCAATGCTGGCTGTATCCTTGAACCCACAGAGATCTACCTAGTTCTGCTTACCAAGTGCTGGGATTAAAGGCGTGCACCACCACCACCGCCCTGGCTTTCCCTATGGCTTGCTAATAGTTCTGACCCCTAGACAACTTTATTTATTAACATACAAATAAAATCACATTTCAGCACAAATAAAATACCACTATATTATGTTGTTTTTATTTTTAAAAATCATGAATGGGAAAAGCATAAGGATATCAGGATATAAATGATCAACTACAGAACACCTCACAAATCATACTGCAAAGAAACTGTTGCCTCTTTATGAAAAATGCTTCCATGCCAAACATAATGGCACATACCTGCCTTTTAGCACTTGGACTTTGGACACTGAAGCAGGAGGGTGTCAAGTTCTGGGCCAGTCTGTGATCAATCTTGGGATCCTATTTCAAGTATCAAAATCAAACTAAACAAAACAGAATCAAAACAAAAACATTTTCATTCATCAATAAGAGAAATAAATGACCAAATATATTGTGGCAAAATTTAAGATCCTCCACTGCCAGAAAACTTTCAGTGTCTCAATTTCACTGAGTATATAAGGTACTGAAGTTCCAAATGCTGAAGCTTTGCTAAAACTGCACAGACACTAGGAAACTAGTAAAATATCTCCAAATGCCAAATATAAGACTATTTGAAGAAGCTGAGTAATAAGAGAGTAATTTATCAAGTATATCTAATGTAAGAATGACCCTTTCACTAGGGTCACATACCAGATATCCTGCATATAAGATAATTATTTTACAATTCACAACAGTAGCAAAATTCCAGGTATGAAGTAGCAACAAAGATAATTTTATGGTTGGGGGCATCACCATCACATGAGGAACTGTATTAAAGGGTCACAGAATTTGGACGGTTGAGAATCACATCTCTAGCTGGGCAGTGGTGGTGCACGCCTTTAATCCCAGCACTCTGGAGGCAGAGGCAGGTGGATCTCTGTGAGTTCAAGGCCAGCCTGGGCTACCAAGTGAGTTCCAGGAATGGCGCAAAGCTACACAGAGAAACCCTGTCTTGAAAAAACAAAAAAAAACAAAAAAAAAAAAAAGAGAATCACATCTCTAAATAGAAAGAATTTATGGAGAAACAGCAGGCACACCAAAATTAGTGACAATATACAAAAATTACCTACTCAGCCTTCCTTGAGATGTCATTTAATAAAAGGGTGAATTGGTTTATAGAGCTCTTACAGATTAAAATAAGCTACATCATAACAATTCAATCAAATATTCTTGAACCTAATCCTAAATCAAAGGACATTGTAGTTAATAAAATGCAAATGAGTGTAGAATTACAGCTTTATATCCATGTTAGTTTCATGATTGATATTGCTAAATTTCCCATGGCTCCATGTCTATGCATAATCATCTTTCAGTGAAACTGTTGATAAGCATAAAAGAATTCCAAGAAAATTTTTGAAACATGTTTTTGTTCATATTTAACTTTTTCAAAGCAAAAATTTAAAGTTTAATCATTAAAAATAGCAGTGAAGATAGTTTTCCTTCTGATACTGGCATAGAATCGTTTATTTTCTGTGATAGTGTTTAATGTATGAAAAGACAGAAACCTTGAAGCATTATTTGTGGGGAATAAAACTTATTCAATCTTCATGGAGTATCTCAAAAATGAAATCTTTGAAAAACATTTTTATTTACTTTATGTTTGTTGATATGTGTGTATGTATGTGACCATGTATATGCCACAGTGCATATAGGACTCACGGGATACAGTTCTGTTCTTCCACTGGGTGGCTTCTGGGAATTCACATAGGTTGTCAAGCCTGGCAGGAAATTCCTTTACTGCAGAACTATCTTGTCTGACCACAAATTTAAATCTTAAATCATCATTGTAAACAATATGACTGTTTTTATAGAGAGATTTTATTCACAACATACAATTGTCTGTGAGCAAAAGGAAAAGAAGGACTGAGACAGACATTGAGCCAGTATGCACAATGGAAGACTAAAACTAAAGGTCATTTTTTTTAATCCATAGATGTGTTGATTTAAAGTTATGTTTGTAGCAACTTTATTTGTAATAGGCAGAACCTGGAAACAAACTAGATGTCTCTAACCTGAAGAATGGATAAAGAAAATGCTGTACATTTATTTATACAATGGAGTATTGCTCAGCTGTTAAAAACAATGACATGAAATTTGAAGGCAAAAATGTATGGAACTAGAAAGAAATCATCCTGAGTGAGGTAAGCCAGACCCAGAAAGACAAATATGGTACATACTCACTTATGTGCATATTTAGCTGTAAAGTAAAGGATAACCATGTTACAATTCACAGACCCAGAGAAGCTAGATAAGAGGAAGGGCCTAAGGGGGCCACTTAGATCTCCACAGGATGGGGAAATAGATGAGATTTTGTGGGTGGACTAGGGGCAGGTGGAGATGGGAACATGAGGGACAGGTGGGGGGGGGCAGGGAGAGTACTGAAAGTGTTGCCTAGAAAGGGGGGCATTTTGGGGTCAGGTAGAAACGTGGTGCAAGGGAAACTCCCAGGAACCTACAAAGATGATCTCAGCTAAGACTCCCAGCAATTGCAAATACATAGCCTGAACTGGCCATCTCCTGTGACCATGCAAGACTTGTAGTGGAGGGACTGGAACACCAACCCAGTCACATAACCTTCAACCTACAGTCTGGCCTGCCTATGGGATGTGCTGGGATAAGGGTGGGGCAGAGATAGTGAGATTGGCCAACCAATGACTGATTAAGCCTAAAGATCCATGCCACTAGAGTGAGCCCACCCCTGACACTGCCTGGAGCACCAGGATCCAGAGGCTGGATGGCCCAGAAACCTAGAATAGAACCAAATATGACTGGAGAAAAAAAAATGTCAATGTAATGATGCCTAAGGTTACTCTGCTATACTCATAGAATGATGCTTAGCCCAATAGTCATCAGAGAGGCTTCATTCATCAATTAATGGAAACAGATGTAGAGACCCACAGCCAAACATTAGGTAGAGCTCAGTGAATTCTGCTGAGGAAAGGGAGGAAGGGTTATAGGAGCCAGAGGGGTCAAGGACATCACAAGAAAACCCACAGAATCAACTAACCTGGGCTTATAGGAGCTCACAGAGATTGAACCAACAACCAGGGAGCCTGCATGGGGCAGACCTAGACCCTCTGCATATACGTGACAGTTGTGTAGCTTGGTCTTCTTGTGAAACTCCTAACAGTGGGAGCAAGGACTGTCTCTGACACCTTTACTGCCTTTTGGAACCCTATGCCTCATAATGTGTTGCCTTGCCCAGACTTAATACAAGGGAGGTGCGTAGTCTTACTGCAACTTGATACGCCATGTTTTGTCACTATCCATGGGAGGTCTGCACTTTTCTGAAGAGAGATGGAGGAGGAGTATATGGTAGGGGTAGGCTGAGGGAAAAGGAAGGTTGGGGGAAGGAGCTGGGAGGAGAGGAAGAAGGGCAAACTATGGTCAGTCGGGCTGTAAAATAATTAAATAAATAAACATTTTTCCAAAATATAAATAATCAAATAAAGGAAATATAGTAAAAACCAAAACAACGATCAACTGAATACATGAAAGATGGACGTCCTTCCCACAATACTACTA
The DNA here is from genome assembly GCA_902168425.1 of Peromyscus attwateri. Taxonomy (NCBI): domain Eukaryota; kingdom Metazoa; phylum Chordata; class Mammalia; order Rodentia; family Cricetidae; genus Peromyscus; species Peromyscus attwateri. Next base: position 27,573 of record CABHPP010142742.1, read on the forward strand.
GAAAACAAATAAAGAGATGCGGTGAAGTGGGTCAGACAAAATTCATAAAAGTTTATAGTTTCTAATTCCTCATCTCTCCAATGGGAAGAAAGTGTCAGGCGTCTGCATGGCTTTGTATGGTCTTCATGGGCAGCAGTCAGGGCAGTTGACTCGGATCTCCAGTGCTGACCTTGACTACGTCACTATGGCACAACTGCTTTTGCTGGCCTCGCAGAGCCTCAGTATCCTTTTCTGCAACTCAGAAGAAGAGCAGTTGCTACCTACAGAGCAGTGATGGGGATTGAGAGGTTTGCCATAGCATTTAGAGAGGTGCATCACACAAACAGTTCCACAGAGGGTATTTTATCCCCATCTTTAAGAAGAGGAAGAATGCTGAGTTTGGTTCCAAGTTAGGGCCAAATCTTTCACTGGACACATACTTTGCCTTTTAAAATTCAACTTCCATTATAGTCTTTGTTATGAAAATGAAGAAAAGATGAAAAATTCACTCAAATGAAAACATGAATAAGATTGTGTCAATTCCAGGAGGTATAAGTATCACAAAATCTCTACTTATTATCCAGACATGTCATGATGGAAACCTCAGCCTGAGTTTTTATTCTCTGAGCTCGGACTCTCCTTGTTTTTCTTTTTGAGTCAAGATCTTATGCAGCCCAAGCTGGCCTCCAGCCAGCTACATAGTTGAGGATGACTTGGAACTTCCTATCCTCCAGCCTCTGTCTCTAAGTACTGGTGTTACATGTGTGTGCCTCCAAACCTGGCTTACATGGTGCTGCAGACTGTCTGGGCTTCATGCATGCAAAGCGAGTACTTTACCAATTTAGCCACAGCCCCAGTTGCAACATAATATATGCTAAAATAAATGATGTATGTACTTATTACTTTAATTATTGACTTTATGTTGTCATTGTATTTATTCCAACAACATGTCTTCCTTTAAATGTTCTATACTTTGAACACTCGTCAATTATATTTATGTCAAAGAAAATGCATTTTTGTAGCAAATTCTTTATTTCAAAACAATTGTTTTAGGTGGCACAAAATCAAACTGCCCTTATTAACACACAAAAAAATAAGATTTTGACTTACTGTTTGTGCTGACTTAACCATGGGGATTTGATAGGCACATTCATGGGTACAGGCACAAAAAACTTATCAAAGCTCTGTAAGAGAGCCTTATTGTAGATGATCTGCACAAACAAATACCATGCACTTATTATCTTGTGAATAATTATCTAAAGCGGTAAAGATTTGCCAAGAATGACCTTTGATAAAGTAGGGTTTGATGTGATAAAATGCATTTAACTAATTTAGCTAAGTTTTAAAAGCTTTATTACCCTTAATCTTTGATTCTAGAAATGCAAAATGAAGCAGGAATTTCAATTTGCATGAAAAGCTGTAATAGCATGTTCATGTACTCTCAGGGCTTTCATCTCACAAATTCTGTGCTCTCTGCCAAGACCAACACCATCAATGAAAATTAATTTGATATAAAAAGCTCTAATTGTATTGCAATTAAAATCCATCATTACCTCACTTTTTAGGAAGGGAAAGTATTCAAGCTCTCCTTGCCAAAGTGTGACTTCTACAGGATTTTGCATTAGATTATTTCAAATACTTGGTAGAATGGTAAGACTTGCCCCCACACAACATAATATATCTTTTTAGTTGTATTTTAACATCTCCTTGTGGAAAGTTTACGAAACCAAGAATCATATCACTCAATTTTTATAATGCAGAAAATGACACTAGTGAATTTTCTCCTACATATGTACTATCTTGCTACATGGTTAATGAATATTATATTATTTGATTTTCAATCTATTAAAGCAACATAGGAACTACTAGTCCCGTTTACAAATAAGGGAATTGCCAATGAAGTTATATAATTTAGGAAACGTACATATATAACGCAAGTCCTTTATGATGCCTCTCACACTTCAACACTGTCTGTATTTACATGGCTTTCTCCCTTATTTCTTATGCCTCTCAAACCTCACTCCCTGAGTGCAGTTAGGAGTTGCTCTCCTGTCTGGAGTGGAGAGTATCAAACTACAGCCTGCTCAGAATCATCTAGAGAGCTTGTTCAAATATAGATTCTGACTTTTACAGTCACCCTGCCTTCAGATCTTCCCCTTTTCTCTCCTTGGTAATAATAGCCTTTTGCTCCCCAGGGGTTGCCTTGAGTTGGAAGGCATTGCTGTTTTCTTGCTTCCCTTTGGAACATTCCAGCTATAAGCAAAAGCATTTGGAGACAGTCACCATGTAAAGAGCTTTTCAGAATGTTCACCTTACAGCCTCATCAGGCGGCAATCCAGTTTGTTCTGAGTTTTGCTAGTCTTGGTGGGATAAAGGATAGTGATCTCCAACTATATTTTCTCTTTTTTTTTGTTACATAGGTAAGGCTTATTTACTGGTAACAGAAAGTAATGGCAAATAATGAACAATAAATGATAAAATATTTCCCCAAAGATTATAATCCAAAAAGACCATAATCCAAAGAAAAGGAGATCCAAAAAACCATTCTGGTTTGATTTTTTTTTTCAGAATTTTAGGAAACACGTCACTTAATAGTTATTAGAGTAGTAAATTATTATTATTATTATTATTATTATTATTATTATTATTATTGAGGCAGGGTTTCTCTGTGTAGCTTTAGCACCTTTCCTGGAACTCACTCTGTAGCCCTGACTGGCCTCGAACTCACAGAGATCCGCCTGCCTCTGCCTACCTCCCGAGTGCTGGTATTAAAGGAGTGTGCCACCACCACCTGGCCCGTAAATGGTTTATTAATTCAAGTTTATTTACTTAGTGTGTGTGTGTGTGTGTGTGTGTGTGTGAGAGAGAGAGAGAGAGAGAGAGAGAGAGAGAGAGAGAGAGAGAATATTGCTGTGGAGATGTAGAAAAATGTCTACTCACCTAAGATATGAAACTAATGACAAATAGCACTGAAGTCCAGCTTCATGAACCAGTGAGTTTTATTGGTGTTACTTAAAGAAAAATGGGTGAAGGATCACATACAGAGCAGAAATGACTAAATGACAGCTCCATTACCAAAGCCCACCCAAGCATGGGTGACAGCTCACAAAGCTAGAAACCTGGCATCTTGTAGGCAGCTTGCCTGCTCTCACCATCTAGTCTTTATTTATTTATTTATTTATTTGTTTGTTTGTTTGTTTTATCTAAAAGTCTTTTTTTTTTTTTTTTGCATCTTGGCTTATTTGTACGTGACCCTCAGCAGTCTTTACTATTTATATACTTTGGGAAAGAAGGGGTTGAGTGAATCTAGTCAGTTTCAGGAACTTCCTGAAGCTGTTTAAAATTTACCTCCTATCTTACTGAGTTTCCCTCCAAAATGGAATGTTTTATTTCCCCTTAAGACATCCCATTATTTCACTTCCTTATAAAACATCCTGTCCCAAAATATCCTGTTTCCCCTCACCACGTCCTTTTTACGTCCTACATCTTAATAATTCTTCCAAGAAAATTTTACTCTCTGTGGAGAATACATATCTCTCTCTCTCCCTCTCTAGCTCCCTCCTCTCTCTCTCTCTCTCTCTGTCTCTCTCTCTCTCTTTCTCTCTCTCTCTCTCTCTCTCTGTGTGTGTGTGTGTGTGTGTGTGTGTGTGTGTGTGTGTGTGTGCATGCCATGATGAACATGTGGAACTCAGAGGACAACATGTGGGAATCAATTCTTTCCTTCTACCATATATGTTCTAGGTATAGACGTCAGTTTATACCCTTGCCTTCTGAGGCATCTTGTGGGCCCTTAAGTTTGTTTTATTCTAATAATTATCCATGTACATAACTACCAGACAAAGCTCCTATTAGCCATATAAATCTTTAATTTGTAGCTTACCTTGCGTTTGTGTGCCTCAGTTTTCTCTTTTGTGAAACAAAAATTAAACAGGGTAGGCTTATAGGTCTTTATTAGACTGATAGTAGAAATAATCCATTTTCACATCTGAATTTCAGGGTTCTGAGTTCTGTACATCAACATCTCTATCTCCAGCTCTCAGGAGCTTACTAAAGAGTTAGGTAAATAAAACAGCAGGTGTGTAAACTTCTACTGTCTCAAATAGGTTAGTTTTAAAGAAATCTTCAGACTGTAACAATGTCTATTAACGCCTCTGGAGGATTTCCCCATGCTTCTTCCCACTGTTGTTTCAGGATTGAAGGTCAGGTAGGCCTTCACTAAGGAGACATTCTCTCTTCACTTAGGTTTTGCAGAAGGGAGTATAAAAAAGCATACCATGACGATCCATTACTTCCACGAAAACAATGGCCCTGGGTATTCACGTTCACCTTTTGCTTTATTTAAATAGTAATCTGTGTATAAACGAAAGGCCTTCCCTTTTGCTTTCTGCCAGCAGGTGTTTTCATTAAGTACCACGAGTCTCTGCTTAATGAAAGTGTCGTGTTTATATGTGCGCTTGTGCCAGGTTAGCACAATCAACAGGAGAATGCCAAGGGGCTTAACTGGGAAGGCAAGGGAAGGGGAACCTTAGCTGACAGCTCTCACCTGCCTGCGAAATGGAATGTCTCTGTGTGTAAGAAGTCACATAAAAGGGAATGTAGTTTTCCAGAGTCTCACTTGAGGAGCTTTTTATCTACTTTTCTCTTTTTCTGGCTCTTTTTTTCTTTTCCTCTCTTTCTTAGTCCCTCCTTCTCTTTACCTCACTTTCTCCCCTTCTTTCCAACCCTTGTGAATGGTTTGCAGATTGGTACTCAGGATACTTTCCTGCAAATTGAATGCCAGATCCTTTGGCAATGAGAATCTTCCTATAGGGGGAGAGCTGTTGCTGTTAAACAGTCATATCCATAGCAGCGAGTTCCTCTAGAGATGCACTGGTAATAATTGTTTTCAGAACACAACAGGCATCTCCCCACTGCCACACACAAGTGCACACTTCTCTTTCCATCTGACAGCTTCAGTATTGAAACTTTGAAAAATTTCACTAGCTCTTACACTTTTAACAGACTTGATGTCTCCTTATTTCCTATGCCATCAGTATTAGCAGGAAAGTGCATATGTCACAGCAGCCTCTGTGCTCATGTTATAAGGAGTTCTCTGCCCTTTTAGTTCTACCTTGCAAGGATCTAGAAGGACCTATAAGTCCTGACTTTCATCTCACTGATTTCCTCATGCTTGGATACTATAACCTATTGTTCTGCAAGAGGTGTTATCAATCACACATTTCTGAGAATGACCACATATTAGAATTATGGGGCAATACTAATAAGCCTGTCTTACTGTCTCAAAATCACATCTTGCAGGAGAAGGAGAGTGCCAGCTTCTCACTCTGAAACTAGACTGTCAGGGTTCAGCTTACACCTCTGATCTTCACTGTGTTGAATCTGTATGACTTTTGACAAACTATTTCATTTCACTGTGCCTAGAATTCCTCTCCTATAAAATGACATCAACCTTAAAGGGTTCATGTGAGTGTCACATATAGTTAATGTATATTACTATGAGACTAGCCCCTTGCCTATAATTCTGCTATATATGTCATTTTATAAGAAAGAGAAATAAACTTCCATCGCATGTATTGTGAGTTGAGGCATTTTTTTTTGTCTTGCTCAGCCAATTTTAATCAGAACAGTTGTGCAGTTGCCTCACAGGTTCAGCTGAGTGTCAGGTTCATTGTCAGTTAGCTCTTCCTGTGAGACCTTGCCACGGCAGAGATCTTACCAGTGCGGCAGTTGACCCTGAAGAATGCCTTCATAACTTACTTTAGTTTCATTGTTTACATTCCCTAAGAGACAATGGTGGTGGCCAGGATGCTCACTTGCTGAGGACCTCTGAGAATGGAATTCTCAGAACACTCACTTAAGTTCCATGTGTGCCCAGAAGACAGTGTTGTAAAAGTTTATCATGCTAACAAGCTACTTATGCTGGGGTTTTCCATATTTTATCTCATCTTCTGATTTTCTTAACTGTGTTTCTAATTAGCTTCTCCCCTGCCAAAGACATCAGGGACTTAATATCTCTGAAACCAGAAAGGCATGCACCACCACTGCCGGGCTGCAAAAATTAGATTTTAAAAATGTCCACACCACCTTTACTCCCAGCACTTGGGAGGCAGAGCCAAGTGGATCTCTATGAGTTTGAGGCCAGCCTGGTCTACAGAGCAAGATTCAGGACAGGCACTAAAGCAACACAGAGAAACCCTGTCTTAAAATACCACACACACAAAAAAAAAATCTAATTTTTACTTTGTTTATGTTATTTAGTCTGTCAACAGTGAGAATGTTGGTGGATTTGGCCCCTGAATATTTTCCTTTCCTTATTAACAAGCCAACAGGATAAAATCACCAGTCTATAGAAGATAATGCACCTGAGTTCAGATTCTGATGTTCTCCAAAATCTGTAAATAAATATCAAAATGGCAAAGTGGTAGGCTTTCATTCTTAAATATGCATGTCATAGAAAACAAAGCCTATAGGTCATTCTAGTATGTTCCAGGAGAGATGGGACTAAGTTAATCTTATTTAGTACCTATTTTTGAAATTGGAGAACTTTTGGGTAATGGAGCTGTGGCTTCAGTTTTTGCAAACTTCTGCCCCTTTACTTCATTTTGCTTTAATTTGGTTTTCAAACTCGTGGCTGGAGAGTTATAACAAATGACTATAAAAATGTCCTCCTGAGATGGGGTGAGTGACTCTCATTCACACTGCAGGAATTTGGGTGCAAGGTGGGCAATGATGTTGACTGCAAATGTTTACATTCACATTTTGAGAACTATATGTTCTCCCTGATTATTTGGAGTTCCTGATCTGTTATGACTTATAAGGGAAACTACAATATTTAATTCTTATCACATTTCTAATGATAGTGACTCTCTGGTCAGTTGCACTGCACTGTTCTAAGCTCATTTTTTAAATGGCTTCCCAAAGGTCATGGCAATAAGAGTCTCTGAATTTCTATACAATGACAATTTGTACTCTTTTAAAATTGAAAGTCGTGTTATTATGCATATTCTCACTTTATTTTCTTTTCTGGAACAAAGCCTTTTTGAAAATTCTATTGATTATCTAATTTTATTCCATTAACATGTCACAAATGATGTTTCCTAGTTCATCATCAAAATCAATTTTGCTTTAACTTTCAGTAATCTTATTACAATAAGTCTGTCATGTAACAGTGATAGACACAGGTTTCAAGAACTGTTTCAAGATGAGATCTTATCTATCACAGAATATTTTTCTCAAAACAAGATGGTATAGCACAGCTAGACCATATGGTACAGCCTGACGTCAGGACAGACTACATGGTGCAGCCAACTTCACAGCCACACATGGTGCATGTTTATAGCCTAGGGAATTGTAGCAGTAATGTAGTGGCTTATTGACATTATTAATTATTATTCAATGCTCAAAATTACGTGTGAGTGATACAATTTTACAACTGACAATGCAATGGTCTTGTTTGTATCAGGATTACTACAAACATGAGAATTCATTGTGATGCCACACTATAATGACTGTCAATAGACAATAGGAATTTTACTGCTGTCGTATAATTGTATGAGATTGTCCTCATATGTGTGCCTGTCATACAATACATGGCTACATATCTGGACAGTGGATATTTGTTGGTATTTATTTTCAAAATTTGTTGAAATTACAGAGCTTTACCTTAACATTTTTCTTCACTGTAATGGTAGACATAGCTAAACTCAGAATTAAATTCTCTAGAGGTCTGACCTAGATGCTCACTGATGAATTGATCAAATGGCACATGTATTGCTTAGGAGTTCATAGTTTTCACTAAGTGTTAATTAGTATTTGAAACTCCTTTTTTAAAACTTATTTTTAATTTTTACTTAAGTGTATATATGTGTGTGCATGTGTATGCTCATGAATGTAAGGATTTCTGTGGAGGTCAAGAGAGGGTTTTAGATCTCCCTAGAGCTGTAGTTATGAGCTATTGTGAGACACCTGACATATGTGCTGGGAACCAAACTTTAGTCCTCTGATAGCAGCAAGCAAGCACTACTTTAGGCCATTCATCCAGCCCCTGTTATCCGAAACTTTAACTCCTACTGGGAACAATAGTAAATTAAGCATTTTACAGGTAAGGAAACTGAGGTTCAAAGGTGGTTTAAGACTGGCTCCAGTCTCTTGATTCCATATGTTCTACTGCTTCTACTTCTCAGTCTCTGTATGGATTGCTATGTGGTAGGTAGAGCAGGAAATTCATCTCCCTATACACTGGCTTAAGAAAAGTATATGTAGACATCATATGCATAAATGTATTTTCTCTGCATGTGTCTCACATGCTTCTTTTTTCAATTCTAATGATTCTTTAATAAATATAGCATCCTAGAAACATATTAAAAACATCTTTCCCATGTGGTAGCATCCTATCTGAAACATATGGCAATTATCCCCCTGACAAATGCTAAGTACTGTACTAGCCTTTAACAGACTGTTTCTCTGATAGCTACACCAACTGTTAACCTTGATCAGTTTTTACATTAACGCTTGCTATCTTCATAGGTTAAAGATGTAAAATTGCTTTTCTATGGCTATGCAATTTAGAGAAAACCCAAATGCAAGACAGACCTGAGTTCAAAGCGATGCAACTATGAAATATTGACCTTGTTCCCTGGTTTGAGATGCAATGGACAAGACTTGTGACTCTGCATACACTCTACATCTTCCTATTCAAAACTGTCCTTTTTGGTTTGTCTTTTTTATAACTTCTGTGGGTGCGTTTTTATCAAATAGGATTTTGTGTATGCTCCATAGAACACTTAACTGTAGTAAGCAGTCAAATGCTTGATTTTGAAATAGCAACTTTCCCCTTGACAATGATTTAAAGCTCTTATTTCAAGACTGTTAGTGGTGCATAGTTATATCCTAGCCAGTTCTGAATCATTATTGTGGAACTCACGACTAGTTTTTCATGGAGGAATTTTACAAAACAGTGGGTACTTTGGAGGGTAGTGAAACAAATGAATGGATGGCTGAGCATTTGTGCTTCAGAGAAGGGACCACCAGAATGTAAAAAGTGATAGAGGAATGATGGAAGAGGGAATTGGGGGAGACATCTGCATCCCAGGGATTATAAGGGAACAATTTTATTAGCTACTTGAGTTTCTTAGTATATCCATTGTTTTCTCATGTTCTATATAGAGAAAGACATAACCCCCAATATTATAGATTAACAAGTAGCGTGTGAAAAGCAAAACGGAGTCACATGAATATCACCTGGTAAAATGACACCAAGAATTTCAATTTTTTGCCCATGGGTTACATGCATTCAAAGTTAGCTATGAATGCAACACAACTAAAGTGGTAAAATGTTGGATTTTTTTGTGATCTCTTAATTTTGTACATAATGAATATTAAGTGGCAGTGTCAAAATGTTGGACAGGTCTGTAACAAAATATTTCAATCAGCTAATCATAAATGAAGCTCCCATTCAAATAAAGTCCTACTAAAGTAGTCTCTTGCTAAAGAGACTCTAAGTGATCTTTGGCTAAGTGGGGAAAATAAAGGCATATGAAGAACAAAGGAGCAATGGCTCTTTCCCTCAGACTGTTCAGTGGAAAGCACCATCTCCATCTTGCCAAGTAAGTGAGAAAAATAGTGTATGGCCTGGGTTTGGCTGGAAAGTTACTTGTGAGATGCACTGATGTTTGATGGGGGAATGTCTTTCTGTATGCTGTGAATATGTGTTGCTGATTGGTTGATAAAGACCTTTGGCCTATGGTAAGGCAACTTAGAGGCAGGTGGGAAATTCAAAGAGAGAGACACAAGAAGCAACGGGTGATGGAATGCAGGTAAAGCCACAAAACGTGGCATTACATAGATTAATAATAGTTCTGGGCTAATTTAAGATATAAGAACTAGCTAGCAAAAGGCTTGAGCCATGGCCATGCAGTTGTAATTAATATAAGCCTCTGTGTGTTTACTTGGGGAATGCAAGTGGGAGAGATTTGTCCCAACCACCTGCAGGCCAAGACACAGGAAAACTTCTGACTACAGATGTTTATGAAAGTTTCTTATTGGAGAATGAAACTAGGTCCTTATCTTCCTTCTTAGTCTTCTGTAGATGGGTAGGGATACATCAGGAGAATTGGAATACTCATTGCCTTGTCTTTAGAAAGAGCAACTGCTCACAGTACATAGACCTCATTTGAGAAGAGAAGGCAATAGAGTAAATTGGGATCCTTGTGTCTTTAACATAATTCTTTACTAAAACAGTTTTGCTTTAGTAGTATTTGATTTCATTTAATTTGATTAATATATGTGGACATGTGGAAGATTAAGAAGCAATATAAATACATCAGTGCTAAGCTATTGGATTTTAGCCCAAATCAAGTCAAATCTGGGGCCATAAGAATCAAGGTAGAATTCATAATAGTAGAGCCTGGTCTGAGGTCTCAGAGCCTCTTGGGAAAAGGAGGATATGTCACTGGGCTGACACCATAAGCAGTAACTTTGATAGGGACTTGGGAGTCTTTAAATCATTGAAGAGGCATGTGTTACAATTAAGTGGTGGTGGGTGAGATGAACTGAAAGTGAGTATAAAATACTGGAGTCTGTGGAAAGTAAGCTGTGTCATCCTTGAAGTCATATCCAGGAAGATCCCCAATAGACTTTATCAACCAAAATTCTTCTTTTGCCTTCTATTCAAAATAGTTATTTTCTCTCACACATAATATATCCTACTCATGGTTTCCCCTTCCTCTGCCCCCCCTAGTTGCTCCCCACACTCCTCCTGTTCAGATACACTCCCCTTTCCTCTCTCATTAGAAAACAGACAGGCTTCTGAGTGACAATAATAGGAAAAATAAAATAAAATAAAGCAAACATATCAGAGTTGCATAAGATAAATAAACAGAAAGAAAAGAGCCCATAAAAAGTCACAAGAATCAGAGACCCATTTGTTCACACACTCAGGTATCCTATGAAAACACTAAACTGGAAATCAAATTATATACATAAAGGACCTGATGCAGACCTGTGCAGGCCTTCTGCATGCTGCCTCAGTCTCTGTGAGTTCATATAAGTTTTGATCATATTTATTTAGAGGTCCTTGTTGCCTTGGTGTCCTTCACCCACTCTTGCTCTTATATTCTTTCCTTTTACTCTTCTGCTGGGGTTCCCTGAGCTGTGATGAGGGTGAATTTGATAGAGAAACCCCACTAACCAGTAAGTGTGCCATAGTTTTTCACTCTTTGTATATCTGGCTATGAGTCTTTGTACTTATTCCTGTCTTCTACAGGAAAAAGGTTCTCTGATTGTTACTAAGCAAGGCACTGATCTATGAGTATAGCAGAAAGCAGAATCTCATTAGGTGTCATTTAATTCCTAAGCACGCACACACACACACACATACACACACACACACACACACACACACACACACACACACACACACACATTTAGACCAGTAATGTTTGATTGTACCCTAGATCCCTGGGCTAACTAGTCTCTGGTTTTTGGTCACTCAGGCAGTGTCATGTATGGGGTCCATGTAGTGGAGTGGGCCTTAATTCAAATCATATATTGGTTGGTTACTTCACAAGCTTTGTGCCATGATTGCCTTACCATATGCTGCAGGCAGGACATCATTGTAGATCAAAGGGTTTATGGCTGGCTTTGTGTTTACTTTTCTCCTTTGGTGGTATGTCAAGTACCTTCCTGCACCCAAGACTCCTCCAAGTTCAATGAGTTGTGTAGGTGCTATCTGTAGCAATGGGGTCTAGCTGTGAGTTTCTGGAGAGCAACATATAGTCTTTGCAACATTTACACAATGAAGCATTACTCAGCTGTTTTTTCTTTTAAAAAAGAAAATCATGAAAAATGCAGGTAAATGGATGGAACTAGAAAAACAATCATCTTGAGTGAAATAGCCCAGACCCAGGAATATAAATATAGTATGTATTCACTTACATTTGAACATTAGCTGTTAAGTCAATGATAATCAAGCTACAATCCATTGAACCACAGAGGTTGATTAGGAATAGAGTAAAAGACTAGGGGGCACAGATAGATCTCTCTAGGAAAGGGAAATAGAATCTCTAGTTATGGATGGATTGGGGCAACCTGGAATTGGAGGATCAAATGGGGAAGGAAAGATGAGTAAAAGAATATGGGGAGAGACAGTTAAAATTAAGGGCCATTCGAGGGGTAATATAAAAATCCAATATAGTAGACGGTTCCTAAAATATTCACATATCTGAAAGTGATCTAAATGATATCTCTAAATAATGAGGTAGACAGCGTCCTAGGTGGCCATCTCTTGTTACTAAATAAGATTTTATTACTAGGATTGACTTACAGCTAACTGAGTTCTTGGCCAAAAGGGTCTTGTGAAAATCCCCAAACAATCCAAGCTATAACCAAATTCTTAATATGGGACTATTTTTGTCTTGAGCATATTATGCTAGAAACATGAATGGATAGGTTTGGGTCACAATTTGTTGAATATTAAAATATTCATAAAGTTTAGTGGTTTCAATGGCAGCAGTTTGCCAGGATGGTAAGGATAGTTTGGAGGTCTTTCCACAGAGGTCAGACACAAAATACATTTCCATGTTACTTAGCTCTCTCTCCCTACTAAATGGGATTGACATTTATCTACCTAGATAATTTTCCTATCCCACATTGTAATAGCAGATAGTTCACTTTAGATAGAGCATAGAATATAAACTAGAAACTCAAGCCCTTGAGTTTTTAAAGAGTTTTGTATTATTATGGACTACATGAGAAGCATAAATGATCAAAAGCTTGGAAAACACAACATCCATTAACACCCAGAAAATGCTAAGGAGAACATGTATAACATCCAATTATTATTCTGTTCTTCACAAAATACTTAAGAGAGTAAAATTTGAAGGCTAGTATTGTGCCAAATATAGTAATTTCTCTGGGTAG
>CABHPP010142743.1:0-18568 GCA_902168425.1 Peromyscus attwateri
GTAGTTTTATGGGCACACATTGTATGTGCCTTGCTTGACTTGAATTAGATTCCATTTCAAATTTCATGTGTTAGCCACACTGAAGTTGCTTCTATTCCTTCTTAGAAAAATCCATAACCCCTTTCAATAAAGCATCATATTTTAGGCTTTTTTGTAGAAACAGAATATGTTTTTATGAACCACTGGTGATTTATCCTGCTCCTTAGGAAACATCTGGCAATGTCCAGAAACATTTTTTTTAATTAATAAAATTTGGAGGAATGGTTGATATTGGCAGGGAATGGGTAGAGCTCAGAAATGCTGTTGAACTTCCTTTAGTGCTCAAGAGAGCACCCCATGACAAAGAATTACTCTGTTCAAAATGCCAGTGATACTGAGACCGATAAACCATGGTCTGGATGTAAAGTTTAGAATACTAGAAAACTCATTATATTATTGAATGAAAATGAGAACATGACTGTTCCTAGGTATAGTTGAGGAGAGAGTTTTTATTGAAGATATAAGCAAGCACACAGCCTGAGGCATCTAGAAGAGTCCATGCTAAACATGACCAGCAGAATAGACCAGGCCAGAGAGGGGTGTTAGGGGAGTGAGAGAAGAATAGAAGGGAGAGGGAAACAAAAGAAGACCAAAAGACCAAGTGAGCGCATAGCCAAAATGCTGAGAGTATATATAAAAGAGAAGCTTTGGAAAGGGAAGTGGAACTCAGGGGCCCGAGAGGTTTGGGATAGGAGGTTGGGGTGAGAAGTCCTGACAGGAACTGGGACTGTTTAACAGGTACTTGCAATGCTGAGAGAGATTGGTCAGCCAATTTTGATATGTTAAATAGTCACCACAGTTAGCCATTGTTCCAGGTTTCTTTGAGACTTAACAATTATGACATATTTAATAGATGAGTTTTAAAAGTGTAGTCAGTGGATGGCAAGATGGCACATGCCTACAATCTCATTCTGTAGGCAAAGACAGGAAGATCTAATGTTTTAGACCAGCGTGGACTACAGCAATGGTTCCAGCTCTGCAAACAAGTACAGTGAATGATTGGTGCCACACTAAGCTACCTCTGACTTCTTGGAAACAGAAAGTTAGAGGTATAAAAGCCTTCAAGGACATCTGGTAGAATTCTTTTGCTTTCTACATGAGTCATTTGTGGTCTACAAAAGGGTAATTAGTCATTTAAAGTCATGAAACTGGGCTAGTACCCAGTTCTCCTGAGTTCCAGTTCTGTGTTCATCTCCCAAAAAAAAAAAACCATCCAGACATCATGTTTTCCTTTATAGCTCTGTGATGGTATGCTGTGGACACTATCTTATATCAGCAGTCACTGGGGTGGAGAGAAATAAAGTATCTTTTACAAAGTAGTAGGATCTTCTTTTAAATAGTGATATTGCCTCATTTTGCTGTTGTATCTACATATTGTCTACTATGAAGTTCATAGATACTAACACACATGAATGAAATATAAGCTATTTGTGCATTTAAACATCTTATTGAATTTATTTATTTTTATTTGCATGTAAGGAGGGGGCATTCAAGAGTCAGGGTATTTTTGCCGAAGTCAGAGGAAAACTTGTGGAAGTTGGATAATTCCTTCTACCATGTAGGTCTTGGACCGAACACAGATCATCAGGCTTGGCAGCAAGTGCCTTTAATCACTGTCCATTTGAATACTGAGGCTCTCAAATGGAATTGCTTACTTAGTATGACTCTGGAGGGAGTTTTTCAGGTCTTTTATCAAAGTTTTCACCAGCCCTTAATATTCAGTTTTTAAAATCAATATCTGCTATATAGATTTCATATACATTTTGCTTGTGTCTAAATATTAGACTTTAAAACTATATTATGATCATAATTAGTATTTATTATTGTGCTCATTCATCTTCAAATACCAAAATGCACATAGAAAAATCAAAAGGCAGTGTGATCTGCAAATGTACCTTCTTCCCACACCTATGAACCATTTTTCCTAATTCTAGCCTGGGGTGGTTAATTATGAGCAGACAGGAAATGAGAGCCACAAAGTTATTAGTGGCAAAGCTTCAAATTACTTAAGAACATTTGCCTAATGAGCAATCAATCCAAGATATAGATAAATTATAAATATACATATAAGTATAATTCTTTGTGAGGTTTTCATTTCTTGAAGTATTCCCAAAGTAAAATTGAACATATTCAAAATTATACTTTGATACAAAACTTGTAAACAAACACACTAAATTTCCTTTGAGTGTTAAAAAAGACTAACTAGAGATACATGTATAAGATATAAAACAACATAGCTGTCTATAAATGGTAGAAATTTCAAAGTTACATATTAAAAATACAGAAATACACAGGAAATGATTTTAGACAACTGATAAAGTGTCTTTAAAACTCCCCTCAGAGTCATATTAAATAAGCAACTCAATTTGAGAACCTAGATCAGTGGTTCTCAACCTGTGGGTCTTGAGCTCTTTGAGGATAAATGACCCTTTCTCAGGGTCACCTATCAGATACTTACATTACAATTCATAACAGTAGCAAAATTTCAGGTATGAAGTACAATGAAAATAATATTATGGTTGGGATGGGGGTCACCACAACATGAAGAACTGTATTAAAGGGTCGCAGCATTAGAAAGATTGAGAAACACTGATCTACATACTCAAGTGACCAGTGGCCAGACCACATATACCTAGCAACACAATCTACAGCGGGTGACCACACAAGTGATGCCATCCATCTTCCCCTTTTTTGGCCTTTGCTTCCAATCAAGACAAGGAAGGACAACTGTCTCCCCAAAGTAATCATAGGATGTCTGCTTCGTAGCAACCTGTTTATGGCTTTCCCAGGCCAACAGTGCTCACATCGGAACAGGCCTAAGGATTCTCTCCATTAATGTCTGTCAGATGTTACACCCATAAAGTTTCACCAACATGGCTGCCTAACTATGATCTGAAAAGGATGATACCAATAGAAACATCAAAGTGGATGGGGAAAAGTCCATGAGGCCTCAATTCTATACAAAGAACTATAGGCAACTAAGAAATGAGAGGGAGAGGAAGAGTCTTCTTCAGGGAAGATCACACCAATTAGTTGCCCACTGCCAAATGGTCAGCTCCAAAAACATATATACACGTAACACTGTACAGAGTGAGTAGGTTATATTAGGAATATATATATATATATATATATATGTGTGTGTGTGTGTGTGTGTGTGTGTGTGTGTGTGTGTATACACATATACATGCAATTAGAAAAGAGGCCATGAATTTGAAAGAGAGCAAAGAATGGTATTTGAGACGGTTTGGAGGGAGGAACAGGAAGGGAGAAATGTTGTAATTAAATCATAATCTTAAAAATAAAAACAGAATAAAATGTAATTTTTTTTATTCATTCCCTACCTTCATTTGAATCCCTGAAAAAATCAAACCAATGTTGACTAACTCCCTTTCTATATAGAAAATCCTGAGTGAACAGCCCCTACTTATGAGATCATCTTTGTTTACTCTTAATAAACATTTACAGAAACTGGGCATTGGTGTTGGAGAACCATTAATCTCAGTTTACCAGGATTAATGCTATGCTTTACCCATTGCCTTAGTATAATTAACAGCGTAGCCTTTTCCTCTGAAAAGTATCTTTATTTGAAATAAATTGCACCGATACTGTGATGTTAAGTAAATTTGTTCATTAGACAAAGGGATTAACAAACTGGTGTTAAGTAACTTGGCCTGAAGCAGTAATCAGTGACAATGAAATCTGAAATGGAGAATTAGATTCTAACTTCCTTCCTCTCTGTTCTTGAAGTCGACTGTCAGGTTAGCTGAAGAAAGCCCCACTCTGCACATCAGGATTTCTTGAAGGGGATTTTAGGCTTTAGTAAACAAGAGACTGGATTTGAAGCATTGCAGTCTTCCCCTCAAGGCATTCCTGACATCCCTTCAGAATGCAAGAGTTCCCATGGCACATTCTTCTCCATTCTTGAAGACCTTCCCAGAGAGGGCTAACTTTCATTGTGTTTCCATTTTCCTTTCTCTATCTGCTATATGGTAGGTCACTCTCTGTAGATATCATACTTACAGCTTTCACTCTCGCTTATTGTCATTGAAAGCAATTCACTGTTGCCTCCTTTTGCATAATCTACCATGTGTGTAGAAAGACAAACCATGATGTAGGAAAACATGAAGATAGACAGGAAGACCAAAAACAGCATAGGACAGGGCTTGATGGAGTCAGTCGAGAATAAGAATTCTTCAATTTGCTGATTTCAAATGTTCCACTTTCAAATGAAAATATAAATTTTATCACCTAAATTTTCAGCTTACATAAATACAGTGCTTCTGCCCCCCCCCCCCCCCCCACCCGCCAAGTGGCATATTTAAAGCAGTGTGACTTGAACTGAGGGACTACAAAATCAGAAACAAAAAGCCTTAACCTGGAAGGTTCTATCAAGATGGTGGAGACAATTTCTCTTCAAACACACCAATATAAAACTAGCCAGACACTTGCCAGGTACAATATACATACTATGACCTTGAAAAGTTATGTAATTTTTTTCTGAGCTTCCATGGTTGTTTGTGAACCAATAAATAAATAAATAAATAAATAAATAAATAAATAAATAAAATCACATTAAAGATTGTTGTACGATTTACATGAAATAAAATATAAAAAATTCTAGCAGATTCTTGCTACATAGAACATGTTAGCTCAAAGTTACTACTATTGTGTTTATTTCTGTTGTTACCTCAAAGGTCATATTTAAGGGGACATATTGAAGAAATCTTCTGCTATGTGCCTCCAGCTAATATATTCTGATTATTTACACTTAGATGGATCTCAAATTAGAGTACAACCTGCTCAGCTGTCACTCACATTTATGCATTTTAAGGTTAGAAGCATCTGTACTGAGCTAAGAATATGCTTGATCTCTGGGAGATTTCATACTGATTTTTTTCCGTTGTTCTAACAACTTTTAATTCCAAGAAGATTAATAAAGAAAAATCTTTGGCTGCCTGTGGGTTTTGCCTGATTCTAAGCCCTAGTCAGGGAA
Source organism: Peromyscus attwateri (assembly GCA_902168425.1). NCBI lineage: Eukaryota > Metazoa > Chordata > Mammalia > Rodentia > Cricetidae > Peromyscus > Peromyscus attwateri. Next base: position 5,033 of record CABHPP010142743.1, read on the forward strand.
AATTTGGTTATTTCAGTCTCATCACTAGAAAAGTAAAGTAAGTTCATTTGAAACAGATGTAATACAGACCTCCTGTTCCTTTTTGTATGGTGACAAAAATCTTGAATGGCCAACAGACTTCCTGAAAGATGAGGCAACTTTATTACATTCATGAACATATGCAGATATACTATAAATACCTGGATATCTGAAAGCACCATTGACAGATTTTTATTGCACTCCTTCTATTCACCGTTTCTGCTAGGCACTGTAGTAGGCACTGAGCATACAAGGTGAGCAGCGCAGTTACCTTTCTTCCTTTGCCGATCAATCTGCTTCCCTCTTGCTCAATCACCTAGACTGGCAATGTGCACACTGATCTCACAAGCTCATATATGTGAATAGACACAAATACATATGTGCAAAGTATACACTTAAAGCTAGATGTATGCACATAAATTCCCAGGAATATTTGAAACTAAAAAAATAATAAAATTGCTTATTATTGAAAGAAAATATAGGGCGTATTGTCTATGGGGCTCTATCTCTTTATGCATTTAATAATTTACTTTAAATCCAGTTTGATTTTGCCTCATTGAGTTTGTATTTAAAGAAGGCTATCAGAAGACATGACCTCTCTGTTTACATATGAGCAGGGAAGGCTTGAAGGACACCTTGGTGATTAGTGTGGGATAGTGGTTAGCCTATCTTTGCCCAGAGCACATCTGTATTAAACCTGCATGTGCTAAGAGTAAATGGCTGACACTTAAGGAAATATGCTTCTATTTACAATGCATGTCTCCATTCCATTTACGAGGACTCATTATGTGCTAGAAACCATGCTGAGAGTTTTCTAAGTATTATCTCTAATCCTTACAATAACCCTATGTGGTAAGAATTGTCTTCATTCTAAAGAAGAGAAATGCAAGTTTGTATGACCTCAAACACCTGATACACTATGTTAAGCTTTGAGCTTCATGCAGAGGGCATGGTTAATTTCAGGATAAAAGTACTTACTTTATAGAGCTATTGGGATGAGTAAGTGAAGTAAAACACACTGCATGTGTATTCATAATCAGGCTAGGAATTAATTGTTTGAACCAGAGGAAAAACATAAGGAAAATGTCTAATGCTTATTAGGCTTCCCTGTTATAAATTATATGTATAGTTCCCCATATGTAATTGTGTGTGTGTGTGTGTGTGTGTGTGTGTGTGTGTGTGTGTAATGGCTATTCTGGGTTGTCAACTCGACTATATCTGTAATTAACTAAAGCCCTGTGGGGGATTGTTCTTGATCGAATCATTTGAAGTGGAAAGACACACTTTAAATATTGGCCACATCTTCTAGTGGCAGCCCATATAAAGGACATAGAAGAAGAAAGTTTTTGCATTTTGCCTTCTTGTCCTCACTGTCACTGGCAAGTTCATTCCTTCACTGGTAATAGAGCCTACTTTTTCAGGATTTTGGTGTATGCTTAAGAGCAGCTGAAACATCCAGCCTCATGCACTGAACAACTACTGGATTCTTGGACTTTCCATTGGGAAATAGTCATTGTTAGAACAGTGGAGCCATAACCTATAAGCCATATATATAAATTCATTCTATCAGTTCTGCTTCTTGAGAGGAACCTGACTAATACAATATAGGTTAAATTTTCAGAGCCATGTACATATTATACATTTAAAATAGTGTTTGATTATTTCAGTTTTCATATTCAGAATTGTACAAGTAACAGGCAAAATATATTCAGCTCATTCTAGAGAAGGCAGATCCTTCTGAATTATATACATATATGTTGAATTAATATACACTAGAATCAACTTTTATTCTTTCTCCACTAAAGATTTTATGACTTAAGTGTTACTGCCCCATCTCTTAAGAATGCTTGACTGAGTTTCACTTACTGATATAAACCAGCCACTGAAGAATAGACTCAGGAAACTACATAATTATAAGTTGTCTCCTGAGCATTCATTGCCCATAGGTGGTAACCTTAAAAAGCTTGTAATGGGTCCTGTTGGAATACACAATTTAACAATTAAATGTCTTTCTTTTTGCTCAGGGTAGCAGCCCAATTATGCTTACTTCTTTCCCAAAGTACATTTTTTATCAGCCATTAAGTATCCAGAAAATTCTACGAGGTAAAATAAGTCACCATCTCTAATGACCCCAATAGCATGCCCTTTGTCTTGGTCTGGACAATTAAAACCAGAAGTTCATTTATTCCAAATTTTACTCAGAATGAAATGCTTCCATGTAACACAAAAAAGACTGCATACAAAGTGAAGGACTTGTGTCTAGGCCTTTACCTTCAATTTGCCAAGATGAAAAATAGGTATGAAGAGTCAGTGTGAGCAGTGGATAAGAAGTTGGGTTTAAAGTCTTATCCATCACAAGATCATGTTTATAAGTGAACAGCCTCAGACTAAATGATTGAATGGATACACCAGGGTTTCATAATTTGGTCCTCTAACCTGAAACTAATCTACACTAAAACACATTTTCCTATTTGCCTTTATAACTGTTCTAAATTTAAATTCAAGAGCCTCCAAGGCCTTCCATGAGCTGGACCTTCTTGGCCCTTCCAACTTCATTTCCCACTGTGCCCTTGGTTCTCAGAGGTTAATCTCTCCACTTACACATTCTACCTTGCATATTCGCTCTCATGAAACCTTTCTCACCTTTTCATCTCCCTTGCTGCTGAACTGGCTTAGACCTTCATCACTTTTTAACTGAACCATCATAATAATATCATACTGACCTTCCTGGCTATTCTCTCACACCCTTTTCTGCATCTTCACATTGCCTCTGCTCCTGACATTTTGTAAGTTTGGATGTTCCTATAGTTACCCTGTTACCTGTTGATCATGAACCAAATGCTTCCTAGGACTTTGATGGTCACTTGCATCATTATTCCTGAGCCATATATTCTGCTAAGTAATCAAAGACACAGTCATGCCTAAAGTTCTCTGGATGTGTAACTTTCATACTTCCAGGTTGCTTCTAGAGTCGTCCAGATCTCTCCTCCTTATTTTCTTACTGACAACTTCCCTTTTACCCTTCTCCCACTATGTCATGCTGAGAGAGACATTAAGGATTAGCCAGAATGAACACATTTATCTTTTAAAAGTATCTAATTTGCATTTCAGCTCATTCACATTTCAGCTTTGTGATTAGGGACAAAATACTTAATTCTTTTGATTCTTATTCACTTCATGAATGAAATGGAAGTGATGATCCCTGGCTTTCAGGGCAACAGTGAATATTAAGACACTGTAAGTGTAAGTACCTAGTATAAGGTAGTCATTGTTCCTTAAAGTCAGGCTCCATTCTTCATTTCCTACCCTGAAGGACATACATGTTCTAGGATGTAGACACAATTATGCCACCCCTTTTCCTAAAGTTCTTCAGTGTGCTTCTTGGTTCCTAACATACCTTTATTTCTAACCATTGCCTTTCAAGGTTTAGTTCTAATAAAATTAAAATTGCCACTGTAGCTGGATTTCTATAATGGTCTTTTAATAAAAACCCATAGCCAGATATTGGGGCAAATGCTGAAAGATCAGAGAGACAAACGAACAAGCCACTGCCACATCTCACCTCACCAACTCCACAAATCTTATGACTGAAATCCTCTGAGATCTCACCCAAAGTCTCCAGCTGAAAAAGCCTCTAGCTGAAAGGGACACTTCTGCATAAAAGTCTTTAGTTCCTGTCTCCTCATGCCTTATGTACCTTTCTCTGCCTTGCCATATTACTTGCTGGGATTAAAGGCGTGTATGCTTCCCAAGCAAAGGCATGAGATCTCAAGCACTGGAATTAAAGGTGTGTGCCACCACTGTCTGGCTCTATTTCTCTCCTAGACTGAGTCAGTCTCATGTAATCCAGGGTGGCTTTGAATTCAAAGAGATTCAGACAGATCTCTGCCTCTTGAATGCTAGGATTAGAGGTGTGTACCACCACTGTCTGGCCTCTATGTTTAATCTAGTGGCTTGTTCTATTCTCTGATCTTCAGGCAAATATACTAGGGTACACAATATATCACCACATTTCCCCTTTTTTTATCTAATATAATAAAAGAAGGTTGTAACTAATATAAGAAAAACTATATACAATAAGTACAATAACTATATATATATATATAATATACAGTCAAGAATTACATTGACAATGTCCAACAAATTAAAATTGTCTGACAAATTCTGAGAAAATACTCCATTAATTATCCTATTTTGATGAGACCAAAATGTTGTATCTAATTCACTTTCTATCCTAATTTGTATTACCAACTGAATACTATTGTTGATGTCTTTCAAACTTATACACTTTCCATCTCTTTAGTGAGTTTCTTTTCTGAATTTGTTAACAAGGAAAATTATAACTAACTAGTCTTCAACTAACTCAGAGACTCAAGAAGGAAATAATATTATCTAAGTAAGCAGGAAATGCGAACAAGTGACTTCCAAAAAATGTGAGAAATGACAGAAAGAGCTGGCTGCCTGGACAGTCACCCAAGTCACAAATTATGGGCAGAAAGTGAACCTTGGCAAAGAGCTTGCAGTAATTTTTTGGGAGAGATTAACAACAAATATCCCAAAAGCAATAGAATTGAACTTACAAAGAGAACTAACTAGATCCTGCCTCACATTGTATGAGAAACACCAATATCTGGAGCTCCTACATTTTATACTGATGCAAACAAACAAGAAAAGGGAGGTTACAAATCAGAAAATTTAAATAAAGTGGTTCAAAGTCCCTATAATTCTGTTCAAAAATCAGAATTATAGGCCATTTTGATGGTATTAATGGATTTTTCAGAAACTCTCAACAAAGTTACTGAATTTCAATACATGAAGAGAGTGGTCTTCCACATTGAAACTGCTGAGTTTATCTCTGATGAGTCAGAATTAACTTTGTTATTTATTCCATCACAAGAAAACTATACCCATATTCCCAAAAAATAGGTTATGGATGTTTGTCTTTGTTTAGGAGTTGGCTAAAAATTATTGGTTATAGTCAATTTTTTTCAACCAAAAGAAGAAAAAGGAAGGGGGATATAATATAGAAATGTATTATACAGACATGATAGGATAAAAAGTAGATTATTGAATCCACTTTGAAAAGAAAAAAGATATAGATAAGAGATAGATCATTGAATCTATTCTGAAAAAAATGAGATATAGAAATAATAGGATAAAGGGTAGATTATTGAATCTACTCTGAAAAGAAAAAAGGGAATAGATATGATAAGATAAAAAGGTAGATTATTGAATCTACTTTTAAAAAGCAACTACTCATTTTAAATATTTTACATTGGATTGGATTTTTATATATTGTATATAAATTATGTATATTGATACAAATTTGAGATTGATTTTGTAGAAAATACTGTACAAATATTTCTAATCTTGTTCAAGGCATTGTACCTATACAATTCATTTAATAATGTAATACAAATTGGTAGTCCTTGAAACTTATTACAAACTATTTAGGATATAAAGAAATGCAAGTTAGTAGTTAGTCGACTATTACAATCGAACTTGTAGTCATATTAGGTATGTTTTAAAGTCAAACTGTAATATATTTTACATAGATAAGTTATCTTCAAACACTTCAGAGATCTATGGAATATGGCATTTAAGATGTTTTAATAACATAGATTCTTTTCTTTTAAATGACAATGAGACATATCTGCTCCTGACAGCACCAATCTTCTTCAGAGAAGATGATGGGTATTGAAGAAAACTCCATATTGAGTTTACTTTCTTTGTGGCAAGTTAGCCACTGGGCAAGAAAATGCCCTTGCCTCAGGGGGATTGGGATCTGTCCCTGGTCTATGGGCAGGCTTCTGGAACCCGGTGCCCGTGGTGTGACACCTTGCACAGCCTTGGTGCAGTGGGAAGTGGCTTGGACCTACCTAGGCTCACTGTGCTGGGCTCTGCTGATTCCTCTTGGGAGACCTTGATTTGGGGGATGTGGGGATGCGGGGTGGCTTGGGAAAGAGGGCTGGGGGGTGGAAGGAGGGAGGAAGGGGGATCTGTGGATAGTATGTGGAGTGAGTAGAAAATTCCTTAATAAAGAAAAATGAAAGAAAAAAAGATTAAAAAAAAAAGAAAATGTCCTTGCCTCAACTGCTGACAGTATGCTGTCCAAATGAACAAGCAGGACACAAAAGAAAGGACTGCCAAACCTTGTCAAGACAAGGTAAGAAGGCTCTTTAGAAAATCCTTCTTCACAGATAAGTCTGTCAGATATGCTAAACCTTTAGGCCAAAGATGTATGCCCTGAAGTTGTAGAGGAACCTTGAGTGACTGTCCAGGCAGCCAGCTGTTTCTGTCATTTCTCACACTTTTTGGAAGTCACTTATTTGCACTTCCTGTTTAACTAGGTAATATTATTTACTTCTCGGGTCTCTGAGGGAGTTGAAGACTAGATAGTTATAATTTTCCTTATTAACAAATTCAGAAAAGAAACTCACTAAAGACGTGTAAAGTGTGTAACTTTGAAAGACATCAAAAGATAGTTTCTGGTTTATAATACAAGTTAGGATAGAACGCAAATTGGGTACAACATTTTGGACTCACCAAAATAGGATAATTAATGTAGTATTTTCTCCAAATCTGTCAAATGTTAATGGACTGGACATTGTTAATGTAATTCTTGACTGTATATATTATATATAGTTATTGTACTTATTGTTTGGTTTTCCTTATATTAGTTATAACCTTTTATTATATTAGATTTTTTTAAAAGGGGAAACATGGTGATACATTGTGTACCTTAATAAATTTCCTGGACCCCATGCAGTGACTTCTTTCTCTTTTATCTGTGTGCTCCCTGTGATGAAATGCCAGGAGGTCAATGAGCAGTGGCCAAGGGAGGCATTTTAGAAACAAAAGTACCCCTCCTCTGGACTCTGAAGAATAGGCTATTCCCTGCCAAGGCAAATAATGCACAGAATAATGATTTGATTCCTTTCTGTTTCATTGAACCAATATTTATTTAGTACTGTCTTTGTGCAAGGCCTGTTCTAGCAGCATATCCTATACTAAAGATGATGGAGGAGTAGGCCTTTTTGAGTGGAGATTATGGGCAGGAACTAAGATCATGTTTTGGAGGGGAATGGTTATAATATGGAGAAAGTCCCATCGGGTGCTGCCCTAGTCCTACTTCAAGCACTGGGGAGACACAAACTTTCTGAGACTTCCTTTCTTTACTTACTTTCTTGCTTATCTGTCTACCAATTGGTATTTTAGTTCCATGTGGGTTCAAGTATTTTTTTCCACTGCCATGAACCTAGCACATAAAATATTAACAGGCACAAGAAATACTTGATAACTGTGTTAGACAATGTGCTAAGTCTATTTGCCATAATCCATATAGTTTATTAGTTCACCTGTCTGTTCTCTTCCCTCAACAAACATGGCAAGCTTTTTCTCTAAGTGGCCAGTTAGTAACTTTTTATTTCTTTTTTTTTTCTTTTGTCAGCCACAGGGTCTCTAATACAACTATTTAACTCTGTTATTGGAGCATGACAACATTCATAGATAATTACATGTCCATATAAATACATGGACAGGACTGGATCATGAGAAACATTTGGTTAGAGATGGTGAGATGGTCCAGTGGGTTAAGCGACTTGCCAACAAGCCTGAGATCTGAGTTCAATTCTCAAGACCCACACAGTAGAATCAACTCCCATAAGTTGCTCTCTGACTTCCATCCATGTGGTATGATGTGAGCATGTACATACACACACACACACACACACACACACACACACACACACACACTTAAAAGTATTTAAAAAGGAAACAAGCTGGATTTAGCCTATGGGCTGAGTTTGCCTATCTTCATCCTAGACACTCTGCTTCTTGAGGGAAAGTTATTACTCATTCTACATTGCAATGCCCAACACCTAACAACAGCTCAATGATAAAGCTTCAAACATTTGCTCTGGTCACTGTTCTAAATACTTTCCAAGGACTTAAATGTTTATTCATCATGGCAACCCCTATGTAGATGGTTTTATTTTCTTTATTTACTTCTAGACCATGCACATTAAGTGAATGAAGAGAGGCTACATGGTGGGGAAGTGGTAGAGCTGGGAATTTGAAAGTTGGAGGCCAGGGTTTGAGCCCTTGATCCCCTTATACAGCTTGTTAATAAATGAGAATAGTGTATCTTGATAGCTCTAAGCAGAGGAGATTAGCATTTACACACCACAACAGTACTTTCCAAAGTGTTTTAGAGAATAAGTACCCTCAAACCTTAGTATTGTTCATGGATTTAATTTCTTTGCAGAGATGCAACATATCCAGCACATTTACAAAATAGTTGAGTTTTCTGACAATTTTAAAATATAGCAATGAAAAAACTGTATCAAAAGTTTAAAAGACATTTGCCTTTTCAAATTAGTGGCTCATGGATGTAAGAGATCTATTCATTTTCCTCCAACAGTGTTGGCATGCTGACCGTTGTGGTCTTTGCAGGTCTTGTACAGGCAGCCATATTGTTGAGAGTTCATAGGTACAACATCCCTATCCAGTCCAGGGAAAAAAAACTATCACATAGCAGTCATACTGGTCCTCAGGTTCTTACAGTGTTTCTGACCCCTCTTCTGTGATAGTGCCTGAGTATTAGATATAGGGATTGTGTTACAGACATCCAGGCTGGGCATCCCATGGCCACTTACTCTGCATTTTGAGCAGTTATGTTCCTCTGAAATTGTCTATCTGCTGCTAAAAGAAGCTTCTTTAATGAGCTATGAGAGCTGCACTTACACATGGTTACAAACATGAGTATTTAGAGAGGAAATAGAAACAATAATGGAGTAGCAGGTTCTCCTCTAAAGCCTATGACCTTTCCAGATATGGTTCTTGGTAGGTTTATAGCATTAGACATGAGTTCCCTCCAACTGAATGGGATTCAGGTCCAATAGGAAGCTGTTGCCCCAAACCCCAAGACATCTGTGCCACTATGGCACCCTTGAAGATACCTTGCTGATAATATTCTTGTTTTAGTTCTCAGGATTTACAGCTGGGTAGGGCTGGTGATAACTTTTCTCCTTGGATAACTTACTTAGCAGCTTCTAATACACAGAGATAACACATAAGACAGAGGCATCCCGTTCAAGACCAGTTTGATTCCTCTAAGTCCTTGACTAAAGCACGTGACGTGATATCTTCAGCAATGTGGTCTTACCTTGATGTTCGAGCAGGCAACCCAAATCAATGACAATATCTTATATTGTTGGTCTCTTGAAAATGCACTTCATATCAACTTGTATCGAAGTATTCTGTCTCCCATTAGTGAATTTATTTGTGTGTGTGTGTGTGTGTGTGTGTGTGTGTGTGTGTGTGTGTGTGTAAGTGTGTGTGTGTATGTATGTGTGTGTGTGATACTCTATGGCTCCTGGGGACATGTTATCCCACCATGTGGGGTAAATGCATTAAAATTATATATGCATATATACACATATATGTACAATATGTGTAATTATAAGTAAGCTTGTAAAATTATCTTTCCCATAATTTCTTAGTGTTATTTATCCCTCTTCCTTTCTTATCCCTCTGTATTACCCTCCTTCCCCTCTCCACAGTTAAGTACACCTCACATTTTCCTTCTTTGCACTCCATAGCACCTGTGTTCAGTTGTGATTCCTCTAGAAGCCCACCAGAGAGAGAGAGAGAGAGAGAGAGAGAGAGAGAGAGAGAGAGAGAGAGAGAGAGAGAAATTCTATAGTTATACTCTCAAATCTACAGACTGGGATCTAGGGTCCATTAATAATGGCAGCATGTGTCTTTCTGAGTTTGGGTTATATCAGCACTATACTATTTTCTAGTTGCATCCACTTAACTTTGAGTGTCATGGTTTCATTTTTCTTTCCACCAGAATAGGGTTTCACAAGGCTCCACTCATAGATGGAGAGTTATAGACAGTCGACAGCTGCTGAGAGAAGATGAACCAGTAGAACCAATGGTCTATTTGGTAATTTGCTTTTTTGAGATGAGCCCCCATCCTAAGTGGTCAGTTCTAAAGATCAAAACTAATTGGACATAGTGGTTCATATTTGTGTTTGTATACACAAATATGTACACATATATGCATATGTCATGTATATTTAAGAAAAAACAAATCTAGAAGAATTCAAGAGTAGGTGGTTGAGGAAACAAAGCAGGAAGTGGAGGCAGAAGTGGTGCAAATACAGTACACTCATATACAATTCTATCAAATGAAAAAACAACAATAAAAAGATTTATTCATTTATTTTTATAATAGAAAACTATTGCTGTTTCAAAAAACACAACAAATTGACACTTGCTTAGAATCTACTCTGTGTCAAACACTGTTCTAGGCAACTTACACACGAATTCACCAATTTTACCCTCACAGTAACACTGAAGGAGGGATAGGATTGTGATTTTCATTTTTCAGATGATGGATGTGGAGGCAGAAAGGGTAAGTCATTGCTGAGGTTCACATAAGTCAGGATGCAAACATAGCCTCTTGGCTCCCTGGCCCAATCATCTGTATATCTAACCAGCATGTCTCAATCCTATACTGCCTGCCTAAGTATAGCTTTCTATATACATTTTTAGCTAATTATGAATTTATGGTTGTGAATTGCATCCATTTTTGTACCTCATTTAATTTATTAGCGTCTACTTATAATAGTCTATACTCTATGTGACATGTAAAAATAAAGAATTGCCTTATGCATCATGAAAGCACCTTTATGCTTCACCCTTCAGTGATATATACAGGGTGAACTCTCAACCCTTTATTCTGAGTTAGTATCCTTAGCTTAGAAAATGGAAGCCAGCTCCTTTGAGGCTGAACTCCAATTCCACCACCTCTTTGAAGCTTCCCTCACCCTCTCAGGCAAAATGGGTCATTCCCTCTTCTGAACTCCCAGGGAGCTGCATTTTTTCATTTCACCGACGTGTTTACAAATATATTACCCATATCAAAGAGGATCTTAGCCTTATGTATCTAACATCATCACTGCCAGAAAGTTGTTTTGTACTGTGGTGAGGGAATGTATATGTCTGTCAGCTACAAAAGTTAAAAAAGAGAGGTGGGGGTTAGAGGGTGGGGATGGAGATTGTCAATTACGACCTGTGTAAACTAACTCCTACCATTGCTAAGTGCTTTTCTGAAAGGTAGATGCCTCCAAAGTAACTACCTTTACTGGACTTCTGTGCCTTAATTTCTTCAGTGGAGCTATGAACCTAGAGCAACTCACTTATGCACAGAAGACTTGTGTAAAGTAGACTGTGCAATAGTCTCACATGGCTACCTACAGTATATGATTATGGAATACTAGTAGTACTTTTTATTACTGAGGTATTATGAGAGTGAATTTTAAAATTGCTAAGTATTATGTTTAAGAGAAAAATGTATTAAAAATATTAATGGTTATTAATAACGAAACCTCTGTGGGAAAATATGCACTGGGTATAGTCTACATTGTTTTCAATTGTCCTTTGTATATCTCTTCAGGCCCCACACTGCTGTATACATGGAAGAGCAGCACTGTGATCATGCAACAGCATTTGATGAGTGTAGCTTCAATATGAACCACAGTATTTATTCAGCTCCCTTGGTTAAAAACCCTTTCTTGGAACTAAGGGCTTCCAAATTTGCCTCTGGATTGTTTGTGCCTGGCTTCAGCAAAAGGCTAAGCAAACATTAAGCTAATAAGCTGTGATCTTTCAATCACCATTATTTCCAGTCCCCAAAGTTAACTCAATGTGCAGCCAGAAACACACAGATGTGTCTTGGTAGAAGCAGGAATTCTATGTCAATGCAACATGGAACGAAGTTTAAAAGTTCTCTTTGGAAGTTCTGGCTAGCTGCCCAATCTAAGCAGTTATAAAAGATTGCCTGGCCTACAAAATAGCATCGGCCAATATCATTACTCTTACCTACAGAGATCATACATTACTGGCCCAAAGACATGTATGGTCCTTCATAGCTAGCCATACACGCAACCTCTAAGCACTGGCCTCCATCACAACACTAAGAGCAATTCTTTATGACATTCTAATTTGCTCCCTTTGGCTTGATTTTGATATTCAATATGTAAGTCCTTTGGCCAGTACTACTGGTAGCACCAGCTTAAACCTCATTCTCTCTACTGAGGCTGGCTCATTGTGTAGCCTGCCAGCCAGACACAAAATAATTCATAACCTGGCTGCTTAAATGCTCTGGAACATTGGCTTCAAAAGTGCAAATGATGGATTCTAAGTGAATCAAGGATCTGTTTCTAATTTTAAGATCCCATAGGCTTGAAGTCTTCACACAGAATTTTTAAAGTGATTGCTTATAGCTAATATTACCTCTTAGGCTTCTTTAAATGCTTTTTATTAAAATTCTCCACAAAAGAATTTTGAATAATAAATATGCAATAATTATCCAATGCTCAACTCTACAATGCTTATTCTAGGAATTTAGAGGGATTTAATAATTTAGGAAAACAAAACAGAACCACTGCCCTTAGGCAGCATATGGTTTAATTGGTATATCTATATTATGTTTCAAACATCAAGAACACAGGCTTAATTAAAATCATTTGCTTTCCTATCTTTCATTTGAGAACACTATAACTTACTAGGTACAAGGCCTGGGTCATTTTGATCTTTAGATGCTTATAGCTTGGCACAGTTGGTAACGCAATGTTGGCTTCTAAAAAATGAATAAATTACTTTTAGTAAAGTGGTAGAAATAAAACGTTGCATTACCAACTTTAAGAGCACGGAGATAATAATACTTAGTGGTCCAGGAAAGGTCAGAGAGAAGTGGGAACTCTCTGTACATAAGAATGGGGAGAATGCCTTCTTAGAAAGAGATAACAAAAAATCAATAGAGAGAAAGCAGAAGACTAGCTGAGGAACAGTCTAGAAATTAGTGAACTTTAGAAATCAGCATTGCAGGAGTAAAGATTCTGAAATATTTGCACAAGGAAAGCATAAGGGTAAACATATGAAGATTATATCTCAATCTTTTGTGAGGTTTCACATATATGCTTGTGTTTAAAGAAAATATTATTGTCTCTTATTTACAGATCAAGACATCAATCTTAGAAAAGACAAATACTTTGTCTAAGAACAGAGCAGATAAATAAGAAAGCTTGAACCTGAACTCAATCCTGCTGGATTGTTCCAACAGGAGCCCAAGCTTCCCTTACTCTCTAGAGTGTCTTTTATTGTCTCCTAAACATGGTAGTCTATGCCTTATGCGAAGCCTTCCTGGTAGACCCCAAGTCCTAAATCCTCCTCAAATGAATGCAAATCATTTAATTCAATGTTACACATTGAATACAGTTCTTCATAGTTTATGATTTAATTGAGACAGGGTCTCACTATATAGCCTATCCTGGACTCAACTTGGAGATCTTCCTGCCTCTACCTGCTGGATTTGAGGATTACAGCCTTGAGCCAGCACACCCTACTCTCCTTATATTCAAAAGATTATTATCCATTCAATTTACATTTAATATAATTGTCTCACTTAATTATCTAGCCAAATGTTAATTACTTAATTGTGTTTGA
>CABHPP010142744.1:0-23281 GCA_902168425.1 Peromyscus attwateri
TTATATTCCTTTTACTGTCTCTTTAGAGATTTTGTTTTTTAAAGCTGTCTATTTCTTTATATAACTGTCTATCCTTCTTTTCCTCTCTCTTTCAAGCCTATGTGCATTTTTACACACACTGTAAGCTGTTTAGGGTTTATGCCATCTGAATCTGTCTTATTGTGAATCTATTGCTTTAAACTGCAGTATGGCTAGTACTCAAGGGGCAGCCTTAGCTGTTGACTCCACCCACCTCAGCCTCCAAATATGGTGGAGGAAATTTACCGCCAGCTCTGGGAGGTAATGGGTCTATGCCTCTATCAAGAAGCATGTAGCTACCCCAGACACTTTTTTTTTCTGTACTAACAAAAGCTAAATCTGCCTTGCTGCGTGGCTTGGAGACACCTCTGCGTACCATGGTGGGAATCTGCCATGCCGTAGGTTAGGCTCACATGCTGCGAACCAACGTACTGTATGTAGCTCATGGCTTGCCTGAGATACACATTTAGGAAGATGTTTTTAGCTCCATTCTAGAATCTTTTTTAAAAGCTTTTTCAGGTTTTAGGTGGAAACTGGAGCCAACACGTTGGGCAGCCAAATGTAGTAAGAAGTTTTCCTGTGTCCCACCAGTCTCGCAGATGCTCAGACAAGTAATCTGCGTGTTTAGTCTCTTTAGAATGGGACAGAAGGTCTGCTGCATAGCTGGGGATGAGACTGGAGGATTATATATTGAGCAATGGAATGGGAGGAATTTAAGGATTTACCATCAAACTCTAGGAGTCAACCAAGTGCAATAGCAATATCCTATATTATTTGCTGAACCTGTTAGACTTCCTTGACCAACAATTTGATAGGGGATTTCTCTTGCCTGCTGCTGGGTGCTTTGTTAAATAAAAGTCTATTGCTCAGTCCCAAGTGGGATAATTTTGTTTAAACTATATTTGTGTATGTATACACATATATTTATATGTATTATATGTAATTTTAGGTAAATAAATAATAATTTGATTTCTTCTGACTTTTTGAGACACCCTTAATTACATTTTAAAAAGGCATAAATTCAGTTTAAAACTGAACTATTTTCAGCAACTTGAAACTGTGATTCTTTGTATTTATTTGTTTATTTCTATTTCATTAATTTCAGTTCTAAGCTTGTTCTATTAAATGAACATAGTAATAAAATTATTCCTAATAATATATTGCTATACCATAGATTAGTGAATTACTCAGCCCTCACCAGAGAACCCTTTTCTTGCAGGAGACAGTAATTACACAATTACAAACAAACAGACACTCTCTGGACAATGTGCAGAGAGTGAAATTTTTGAGTACTTGGCTCTAAATGGTGCTGCTTTATCACATACTTCCTCTTAAGGCTCAGGGATCTATGCAGAAGTGGAGGAGAAAGACTGTAAGAGCCAGAGGTAGTATAAGACTCCAAGAAAACAACATTTTCTAAGTTGAGGCATATATGAAAACACAGAGGCTGTGACAGTAAGCACAAGACCTGTGCAAATTCAAGTTTGACAAAATCCCAGTATGGAAAAGAAGTGGGCACAAAGTCCTACACTCAATGTAGAGTCTATTATAGTTGATAGGTGCTGAGAAAGGAAGAATTAGTTTTCTTCAATGGAGTGGTGCTGGTTACGTCAACCACAGTCCACGGCAGGCCTCATGTTTAAGAGTAGATGGCTAATACAAAATGGACTCCATTTGTGTGTGTGTGTGTGCACACACATATAGGCATGAATAAAGTTGGGTGTGTAAGGATGTTGGAGAATCTGGAACAAGTGAGGAAGGGGTTTTCTAAGATTTATTGTACAAAAAAAAGTTAAAAAGTTAAAAAAATTTTAAAGATGTAAAGCCATTAAACAGAAGTAATAAGGACCAAGGGAAGTGAAGTAACTGGGATCAAGAGGCTGAAAGAGGGCTTGTATGTAGAGTTTTTAAACAAAAACAATCTGATCACATGTGAGGGTTATGAAAAAGACTTCTTGAAGCAAGGAGACTAAATGTCAAAGAGGAAGAAGGTTTACCTAGTAAAGAAGCTATCAGAGAAAATTGAAAAGGACAGGTGGGGTGTCTTAGTTAGGGTTACAATTACTGTGTTGAAACACCATGACCAAAAAGCAAACTGAGGATGGAAGAAAGGGTTTATTTCAGCTTACACTTCCAGGTAACAGTCCATCACTGAGGAAAGTCAGGGCAGGAATCTGGAGACAAGAACTGATGCAAAGGCCATGGAGAAGTGCTGCTTACTGCCTTGCCCATCATGGCTTGCTAAGCCTGCTTTGTTATAGAACCCAGGACAACCAGCCCAGAGAATACCACATCTACAATGAGCTGAGCCTTCCTTCAACTACATACCTTATTGCATTCAGACCAGTTTACCTCATGCTTTGTAAAGTCCAGATTTTATCCAAGCATCAATAATAATTCAATAAATATTTGTTACACACACATACACACACACACACACACACACACACACACACACACACACACACAACTGTGGCATCTAAGGTATACAGACATAACTAAAGATCTAATTTAGAGATATTATTAAAACTCATCCCAGAATAAAAGATTCCTGAAGGTATGGCTTCTTATCCTTTTGTTAAAATTTATAAAATAATATTCATTGTGTATAAGGCCTCCAAAAAACGACTAGCATACCATTCAGAAAGTCAAAAGTTGTGAAAAAACAATCAAAGTCATACTTTTACTAGACTTAGATTACCAAAAATCCATACAATTGAATCAGGAGAGACACTTATGAAAATTATTATGTAAGCTGATTGTCAGAAATAGACTGAACTCCAAAAGTATGTGGAAAACCCCTCTGTGACCCTACAAAGTAGAATTATGTCAGCAAAAAGGCAAGTCCACCATGGACTCACCAAGGTTAAAGATTCTGTTAAATAATTCTTGCCTTCCAATTTTATAATTACAGGTTTCTGTTTGTTTGGTTTTGAGAGAGTGTCATCCAACTGCTTCTTCATATTTGGCCATAGAGAGTGATAGGAAAAGAATAAACTCCCAGCAGACAGAACTGGAGTACTGAGGTGAAGTGGCCTCCTCTCAGAACCTCAATGGGGCATTTCCTGGTCTCAGGTTCAGAACTGCTGTAAAAACAATGCCTGCTAGTTCCTTCCTAGATTCTCCTGGTTTTCTGTTCTTTTTCCAATACTATATGACAGTTTTTTGACTTTTTACTTCCTAAGACCCACGCCTAAGACTCACAACTTCTGGAGTTCACCCAAATCATGAAATCCTGGACTTCACATTGGCTCTTGTAGTTGGATAAAAGGTATGTAGAAGAGAGACGGAATCAGATGATTGGGGGAAGAAATGATTTTACTTCTAAACATTCTAATAAAAATGAAACCATAGCCTGGTGATTATAAGCACTCTGAAAATCTAAGCCAAGATATTAGCTACTTAGTAACTCTTGGAAAATTTTGTATCTAAAATGGTGGTAAGATGATCAACAGTTATGATACAGCATAATATATGCCAAACCCCAATGAAAGGCCAGTGTAGTGGGTAGCTGAATATTTCAACCAATAGGCCAGCTCACTAGAGATTCAGTATAATACCACCCATGGTATTCTCAATGGAATTATCAGTTTTATATCATTTTATGTCTAATTTTGACATGTGATAATAACTTCATTTCCATTGGTATAATAGTCATGATTGCACATGAAGTTTTAAAGGTTAATAAAATCTTCCAAATATAATATTTCCTCTGTATATGTTACCATAAAAACAAAAACCCAGGATGTAAGAATGACCTAGTTTTAATGACATAATGATCAACTTGTGCAACTATTCCAGCAATATCTGTTAATTTTAACTGTAAATTCTGGATATTAAACTTTTGTATTACTAATTATAGAAAAGCCATATTATTAATTACAAAGAGATGGTATATTCAATAAATGGTTTTAGTCCAGATGTTCTTTGAAAGGCTTCTGGAAAATGTTTAATGTCTAAGAATTCCTATTTGCTAGGTAGGTATAGTAGTTTGTTTCATAATAATAATTTTGGTTTTCTTTTTTTAACTTTGGAAATAACCACTCAACTATTCTTTTTTTTAAAAATAATGTATTCTATAACAGCAATTGTAACGTCCTATTAATTATCACGAAGCCCACATAGCTAACATTGGAACACTTCTTTCAGAACTATATCCCAAATTATAAAAAGGGTCTTTAATCTTGTCTTTAACATGCACATGCATGCATGTGTGTGCATGCATGCACACATACACATTCACACATGCTTACACATAAACACCACAAAGTTACATTGTCAAGGCAAGAAGGTTACAATTTCCACTTGATAATGCATAATGAAGAACTGTTGGAAACTTGTACAGGTAAATAAAAAGATTGCTACATTTTTAGATTAAAAGAAACAAATAAAAAATTAATTGATAAAGGTACAGTAAGTCCAAAGATTGATAAAGGATAGCCCTCTTCTAGAGAAAAAGAATTGACCATTAGAATAATAGTAGTTCCTGGCTAGGCAGCTATTTTTTTGGTTGTTTGAAGTAACACAAACATTATTCTGAGTGTGCACACACACACACACACACACACACACACACACCCCACCCCATCACTCAGTGGAGCATCTTCTGAGACCTATACCGTGTAATTAGTATTGGTTTATTGCTTCAGTTTATCACAACGGCCTATCTGTAATTGACAATTACACATACATGCAATTCAAAAATGCATTCTGTGATCTTTATAGTGCACTTGCATTTTCAGCATCTCCCCCTTGGTTTCATAACAGGCTAGCACTATGCTACTTATATTTCTTATGTATTGAAAAGATTTGTGTTTTGAAATGTTATGTAGATGGGAACCATTTCTCTTTCTCTTTCCTTAGACTCAAAACTACCTGGACTATTTCTGTATTTCTGTCACTATTAATATAATTGTAGCATATGGCACAGTTAATCATTTCAGTCACCGACAACCATAGTTATGGCAGAATTTTACTTAAGGGTAAGAAAATTGGATGAAAAATCCTTAGCTCAAATATGTCAACTCTTACTCTTTACTTCTTCGGTATATTGTATAATGAATGGAATTTTGTATGGGTAGAAAATGAGAATATCTAAAAGTGCCATGGATATCTAACATCATGTTTTATCACCCTGCCTCAGCACTCTGCTATTTTAAGGAAACCAGTTGGTCCATTCACCCCAAGAGACACTTAGTGGCTAGGCAGCATGAGCTTTTGATCACATAGGTTAATTAATAAGGTCTAACTAGTTAGGAGAAGAGTTGTGTTTAAAGGCATTTAATATGATTAGACTTCCAAACATTATCTGGTACATTAATTCAAATATGTAAATTGGCAAAGTCCAGTGGCCTAGGCATGAAAAAATTGAGGGCAGATAGGAATAAAATTAAATTTTAAGAAGATATTAAAACAAAAATACATTACAATCTTGATTTAAGAACTGAAATTCGAACTCTTCAGCCTATTTAAACTCACTGCTATTAGGATCTGAGACTACTAAAGTAGGTAGGTTTATAAATGTGCAATCAGGCATGTACTGAAAATTAGAAATTATCATCTTTTCCAGGCATTAAACTTAAATACACTGTACAGTCCACTCATTAAATTGTTCCCAATATCTTCATTCTTGAAAGGTTAAAAGCAATGCTAATTTATTCAAATTATAATTAAGAATTTTTGCTCAGTAGTTTCTTTGGTCATTGAGAATTGCATACTGATACCTGTGTGTTTATTTCTGCCTCCTCCAGTAATCCATGGATAACTCAGAGTCAATCCAGCAAGGAGACTATAGAATGGAAAAGAAAACTTTGCTCCAAGTTTTCAACACCTCACCACCATTAAAATCAACTTTGAAAACAAAATTTAAGTATCATTAGAAGTATCTTATTGGGTACTCAGGTACTTCAAAATGCATTTTCAAGTGTTGAAAAGTAGTGTTTTGTTATCATACTTAGGGAGTTAAAGCTAATATAAAATTAAAACAGATCCTGTTTCTACTACATTATAAATCAATGTTATTATAATTCAATATCAGATATGAGTCAGTTAATTATGCTTCAGCCAGACTTCTAATGTTTCAGAGAAGAGCAGATGTTAGCCTTTCCAGCACCCCATTAATATACCTAGTCAGTTTTCCCACTGTTTTCCCTAGAGCAGAGAATAAAAGCATATTTTCCATTTTGTTCCTTAAGCAAGCCCAATTGCTCCCTGAAGCACAAGATTTAATTATCCTTATTGCATTATATTTGCTTGAATAGCTATAGAAGTTATTAATGAGCATAACATTTTCTGATCTTTTTCATGAAATTCAGCTAGCTATGATATTTATGCTGATTTAATTACCTTAGCACATTAATTAGTGTAGCAAAAGAATTAGGATTTAGAACTTATAATGTAATTTATTTCTATTGATCATTATGGTAGGTGACACTTTGCCTAATGGGACAGTTCTGACATAGAATCAGGGAGGGGTGTGTGTGTGTGTGTGTGTGTGTGTGTGTGTTCAGAAAGAAGACATTGGTTGCTTTCCATGCTAACTATCTGTTTATGGGATTATTGATCAAGATAGCCAATAGATTCATAATACATATTAGATTAACTATTAAATAGCTATATGACTTTAGGCAAATAATAACATTCTGTCACTTTTATCCTTAGTGAAGATACAAATGAAATAACTATAATCTCTATACAATATTCTTCTTTTTAGTATGAAATAGTTTAACACACTTAAGGTATTTGGAAATATATCTGGCCCATGATATGCCCTGAATAAGTATTTGTTATATTATAATACACAGACTTTGAAAAAGTGATAGTGAAATTGTTTGTAGATATTCTGTATGCTCAATAAAAATCTACATCCACACAGACTTCCAATAGTCAACTTAACATTCCAGAAATATGAACTGTCATGTGAGGAAATCAGAAATTAATTTATCACAAGTCAGATCCAGGTAAAAATAAAGCAGATTAAAAATTATTTGATCTAGTATTCAGAGTTGAATGAAAGTATTTTTATTATTAATATTCTTGTTCTTTGTATGTATGTGGTATGGTGTGTATGTCTATGTGGTGCTGTAATGCATATGACTCTGCAGGTGCACATTCCCACACATGGTCCAAGGCCAGATGAAGGTGTAAGGTATCTTCCTTTACTTCTCCCCATCTTATTGCCATGAGACAAGGTGTCTCAGTGAATGGATGTGTGCCATTTTGGCTAAGCTGGCTGGCTATGTAGCTCCTGGGATCTCTGCCTCCCAGTGGGTGTGTTTCATGCCAGCCATGGCTGGCTTTTTCTTAAACTAATTTATTCTTTGATACATACAGTTTCTTGCACGTGTAATTCATCCTGGTCACACTCATCCTCCCACCTACTCTTAGCACCCTCCCACTTCCAGCAGCCCCCTCCTCTTACCAGGTCTTTTTGTTTTGATTTTATTATGACTTTGTGATCCAGTGGACTTAACCAAGGATGCCTGTATGGCTATAGGTATGGCAATAGGCATAAACCTATCCATTGGAGAGTGAGTAACTCTTAAGTGGACACACCAGTGAAGACAATGACTTCTCCTCAAGGAGTTCCCTTCGGTAGATGTGGGTTTCATGATTCCCTCCTTAATCTGTGACTAAATGTTTAGGGGCTCAATTTGTTTCAGACCCCTTTGTAGACATTGCCGTTACTTGTGAGTGCCAGGACTGTGCCATTCTATAAGACAGCATTTAACAGTGCATCCAATTCTTACCTTACTTCTACTTCCTTCTCAGTGCTCTGTGAGCTGTGGAGGGGTGATATGTGTGATCACTCAATTGTTACTTATTCTCAACCCCTTTGATCAAGGCTGGGTACAAATAGAAATATTTCAGGAGGCAGTTTAATATTTCTGTTACAAAAATAAAAGAAGTAGGTTCATTTTGTCAGCCTATAACTTTCATTTTCATAGTCACGGGCCTTTGACCAGTTCCCCAGTACCAGGTATGAACTCCTTTTTGTGGAGTAGGCCTCAGATCCATTCAGAAATGGATTACCCTATAACAATCAGGCCGTGATTGCACACATCTTGCCAGGGAAGCTGGTATTTTAGTATGCAAGGTCCAAAACTAGGAAACACTATTGAGCTTTTTCCCACAGCAGCCTACATAGCAGAATTTCAGCAATGTGCCAGTAGGAAGAAAGCATCTAGCTCAGTTCTAGTGTGGTTTCTTTTCATCCAACTGGGTTTTTCTTCAGCAAGAGGGTCTTATCATTCAGTTCTGGTGGAAAACCAAGGGCAAATGCTGTAACCTATATAATGTTGGGAGCTGCTATGGCTGTCCCGAATAACAACGTCTAAGTGGGCATCTCACAGCCAGCACTGAGATTTTTGTTTAGTAACCAGTGACATCTGGGATTCACATTGCCAATGCATAGATGGTACCCCTGTTCAAACTTAAAAAAGTTATGTGAACTTATAAAACAGTAGGCTTTGATGTGGCTTCTCATATACCCTAAGTGTTGGTGCGTCCTTCTGTTATATTCCTCATGTCCAACATCTCCTACCTTCACCTCTGTTAAAACTTTGCCACCCATGGTATCTCTTCCTTTTATTTTCATATCACGAGCAGTTTACTGTCTGTATCTCCCTTAAGGCCCCCTTCCCTTCACTCCACAACCTCTTTCTCCATTCCGTATCTCTATGGACATTCCAAGTTAGATAAGACATCTCAACATTTGAATGTATAATAAACATGTGAAGCAGAACAAGCAGTGTCTGTCTTTCTATACGAGGGATGCCTCACTCAATATAGTATTTTCTAGTACCATCTATTTCCCTGCAAATTTTATAATTTCATGTTTATTTATAGCTGTATAAAATTGTATTGGGTATAGGCACCACATTTCCATTATCCATTCATCAGTTCAACTGAATCCATTTTATAGCCATGGGGAATTGAGTAGTCATAAACATGGATGTGCATATATCTCCATAGTAAAGTGTCAGGCCAGGAAGGTACAGATGGTTTATATGATGGTTTTATTTCTAGTCTTTTGAGAAACTTCCAGACTGATTTTCATAGTGGCTATATAATTTACATCCCCAACAGCAATGCATGTAGTCTACACTTTCCTTACATCCACGGCAGCCTGTTTACATTTTTGCTCTTGATGATGGCCACTGTGACTGGGTTAAAGTAGAATCTCAAAGTACTTTTAATTTGCATTTTCCTCATAGATAAGATGTTGAACACTTGTGCAAGTGTCTCTTGGTCATTTGTAGTTTTTGTTTTGAGAACTCTGTATGATACTGCAACCCGTATTTTAATTAGGTGGTTTGTTTACTTGGTGTTAAGATTTTTTTAGTTCTTTGTATAGTCTAGATGCTAATTCTCTGTCAGATGCATAGCTGACATAGATTTTCTCCCATTCTCCTCACTCAGTTGTATGTGTGTATGTGTGTGTGTGTTCCTGTGTGTGTGTGTGTAAATAATAATTAAAAAGAGGGCATGAATTTTAGAGGGATCAAAAGAAGGCACAAGGAAGATTGGAGGGAAGAGAGGGAGAAAAGGACGATATAACTATATGCTAATTTAAGGAATGCTCAATCATACCACAAGGGCACATGCTCAACTATGTTCATAGCAGCAATGTTTGTAATAGCCAGAACATGGAAACCACCTAGATGCCCTTCAATTGAAGAACTGATAAAGAAAATGTGGTACATATACACAATGGAGTACTACTCAGCAGAGAAAAACAATGACATAATGAGGTTTGCAGGCAAAAGGATGGATCTAGAAAAAAATCGTCCTGAGTGAGGTAACCCAGACTCAGAAAGACAAACATGGTATGTACTCACTCATAGGTGGATACTAGATGTAAAACAAATGATGACCAGACTTCAACTCACAACTCCAGGGAGGCTACCTAGTAAAGAGAACCCTAAGAAAGACACAGGGATTGCCCAACAGCAGAGAAATGGAGGAGATCTACATGAGCAAACTGGATGTGTGTGTGTGTGTGGGGGTTTGTAACGATGAGCAAAGGTCTCCGGAAAGAGAGCTTAGGGGAGCGGGAGATCCCAGCTGAATCAGGAACAGAGAGGAGAGAGGGACAACAAGGAAAGAGATACCATGATAAATGAAGACCGCATGGGAATAGGAAGAAGCAAAGTGCTAGAGAGGTCCTCAGAAATCCACATAGATACCTCCACAATAGACTATGGGCAATGGTCAAGAGAAAGCCCGAACTGACCTACTCTGGTCATTGGATGGCCGAACACCCTAACTGTCGTGATAGAACTCTCATCTGGTGACTGACAGAAGCAGGTGCAGAGATCCACAGCCAGGCCCCAGGTAGAGCTCCAGGAGTCCAATCGGCAAGAGAGAGGAGGGATTATATGAGCAAGAGATATTGAGACCATGATTGGCAAAAGCATAGGGACAAATAGCAAAACTAGTGGAAACACATGGACTAAGAACCAATAGCTGAGGAACCCTCATGGAACTGGATCAGGCCCTCTGGATAAGTGAGACAGTTGATTAGCTTGAACTATTTAGGAGGCCCCCAGGCAGTGGGACCGGGACCTGTCTTTAGTGCATGAGCTGGCTTTTTGGAACCCAGGGCTCAGCCTTGGTAAATTCAGGGAGGAGGAGAATGGGCGTGCCTCAACTGAATCTACCAGGCTAAGCTGAATCCCCAGGGGAGTCCTTGCCTTGGAGGAGGTGGGAATGGGGGGTGGGTTGGGGGCAAGGTGGGGGTGGGTGGGAGTTGGGAGGAGAGGGAGATCTGAAATTATATTTTTTTTTAAAAAAAAAAAAATAAAAGAAAATGTCCTTTGAGAAATGGAAACTTTTTATTTCACTAGGTCCTATTTGTCATTTGTTGGTCTAATTTCCTCTGATATTTGAGTCACATTTAAAAAGTCTCATCTAGAGACCTAGGGTAGAACCAAATATGACTAGCAAAACAAACACACACAATAACCTTGAAACAATTCCTAATGATATTCTGCTGTACTCATAGATTGGTGCCTTGTCTAATTATCATTAGAAAGGCTTCCTCCAGCAGCGAGTAGGTGCAGAGACAGACAGTCAGACATTATGCAAAAAGGAAGTCTAAATTGGAGGTCTTCATTGAGTCCCTTCCCTCAGGGATTGGGGAAACCCTCAGGAGAGGGAGCAGAAGGATTATAGGAGTCAGAGGGAATGGAGGATGACCAGTAGGACGTGGCCCACTGAGTCACCTAAGCAGAGCTCACATGAGCTCAAGGAGACTGCTGTGGCAATGCACATGGGCCTGCACTAGGTCCTCTACATATGCGAATGGCTGTTGGATTACTGTTCTCCTAACAGTGGCTATGGGTGTTCCTCTGACTCTTTTTCCTGCTCTTGAGACTCTTTTCCTCCAAATGAGTTGCCTTGTTCAGCCCCTATAGGGAGGCTTTTGCCTTGTCTTTTTTTAAAATATTGTTTTACCCTGTTTGACTGTCATCTTTTGGAGTCCTGCTATTTTCTGAGCATGAAGTGGATGGTGGATGGATCTGGGGGAGACAGGAAGTAGAGGGTGACTGGGAGGAATGGACAGAGGGAAAACTGTGGTGAAAATGTATTGTATTAGCGAAGAATCTGTTTGTAATTAAAATTTTTTTTACAAGTCTATCTATACTGATGTTTTGAAACACTTCCTCATTTTTTCCTCCAGCAGTTTCTGGCTATCTGACCCTATATTGCATCCCTTGATCCATTTGCACTTGAGTTTCTGCATAGTGAGAGATAAGGATACAGTTTCATTTTTCTACATGTTCATATCCAATTTTCCAAGCACCATGTATTGAAGATACTTTCTCTTCTACACTGTGCATTTTTGGCATTTTTGTCATAATTCATGCATCTTTAGTTGTATGGAATCTTGTCTAGGTCTTCTGTTCCATTCAGTTGCTCTATGTGGTTATTTTTTTTTTTAACAATTCTGTAGTGTTTTTATTCTTATGGCTCTGAAACATTATAATGAATAAGAGTGCAAAGACTGGACACTCATGTCTTGTTCTTTATCTTACTGAGAATGCTTTTGAATTTTGCTGTTTAGCATGATGCTTACTATAGGTTTATTCTATAGGATCTATTATTCAAGCTATGTTCCTCCTATCCCTAGCCTCTTCATTATTTATTTGTTATGAAGGAATGTTGGCTTTTATCAAAGATCCTCTCTGCATTTATTGTGATGATTATGTGATTCCTGAATGAGTCCACTTATGTGATGAATTAGAGGTATTGACTATGTTTAACTACCTCTGCATCAGTAGAATAAAGCCAACTTGGTAATGATAAGTGATCACCTTTATATGATCTGGAATTCAATGTGCAACACTTTTGTTGAGAATTTTTACATGTATATTCATCAGGGAAATTGTTCTATAGTTTTTTCTTGTGTTTTTATTGCCATTGATATAAAAGAAAACGAGTTTGGAAGCATTTTTTCTTTTTCTACTTTACTTTAGTGTGAGTGTGCATATATCCAGATAATAAAAAATCAGTAGTTGTATTTGAACCATAATAAAAGGTAAACTTCAGAATTACATTTACTAAAATACAAAAATGGGCTTAAAATGTTATTATGAAGATATTTTTATGCCAAAATATGAGAATGTATAACATTTTATCAAATGTAGACCACATATTCAATTTAAGCATGCATTAATTTCTGATGTTGTATAAAAATTATGAACAACACAGCAGTGTGAAACAACTCATTTATTTCCCCACACTTGCTTCTGAGGGTCAGATGTCTGGCAGCAGCACATCTACCTATGTCATGTTAGAGGCAGCACTAAAGCATTAGTTCTCACCTAAATCTTAACAGAGTTGTGTTGGCTTTCTCTGTCTCTCAGGTCATTGCAGGGATCATTTCCCTGAACTTGTGAGAATTAAAGCTCAGCTTCTTTCTGGACATTGTCTACAGTAGATTCTCACGTTCCTGCACATGAGGACTTCTGACATAGTCACTTATTTCATTGATCCAACAGAGAGAGGAGAATCTGAACTAAGCCTGCAAGGAAGATGAATTACCACACCACACAGAAGTCACAGATATAATGTTTTATCACTTTTGCTGTTCTCTGCTTGTTAGAAGTAAGTTATGGGCCTCACACAGCACTCCAGGGGAAGGAGTTATATGCATCATGAGACCTAGGAAATAGGCATTTGCTGAGACATCTTGGAATTATCTTCTGTGTGGCAAAGGTTTAGACAATGCAGAAATGTATGACATGTAAAATCGAACAACATGAATTTTTTTCTTTTTTAATGTTATCCCCCCTAGTTTTATTTATTGTTCATGGGTTTACCTTGCCTCTCTTCTGAAAAAATGTCCCATATTTCTCAAAATAAAATGTCCATTAATAGAAACTACGAATTTAATTATTTCCTGACAAGTTCAAATGATGAAGTACCACTACTCCTCTATGTGACTGTGCATGCTAGGAACAGGATCTTTAGGAATGTTATTAAAGTAAAGTGAGGTAATAGCGTTTTGGACTATAAAGTAAGACTGGTGTCTCTATAGGAAGAGTAATGATGCCAAGTATGTGTCTTCACAGAGGGAAAATATAAAAACATATTAAAAAGGTAGCCTCTACATGCCAATGTAAGAGAAGTCATGAGAAACCAACTTGTAGTCTTGCATTTTTTTTACCTCAAGAAAACAAATTTCTATTGTTTAAGCCACATAAAATCCACATGATATTCTTCTATGATAGCCCTAATTGATAGACTAATAATGTAGGTTAGGATTTAAATAAATTGGAAAATACAAATGAAGTCTTCAATTACAATGTAGCAAATAAGAATAAATACCAGAGACTGGAGAGATGACTTAGTGGTTAAGAACACTGGTTGTTGTTCTTCTAGAGGACCTGGGTTCAATTCCCAGCACCCACATGGCAGCTCACAACTGTCTGTAACTCCAGTTCTAGGGGACTTGATACCTTCACACCAATGCACATAAAATAAAGTTAAATGATTATTTACAAAAAGAGAATAAATACCAAAGAGGAAAAATCAGAATAAAAATTCTGTGAATATTAAGTTGAGGAGCTAGAAATAAAAAAAAGATACTATGATATATATATATATATATATATATATATATATATATATATATATATATACAAGACTCCTGCAGAATATATGAAGGTCCACCTTGAACTTTAAAGAACCCGAGGTTTTACTTGCAAACTGACTACTTACATGTAATAGTCTTATAGAAACTGGAACATGGCTCAGATGCAGAGGACTTTACTAAACATTATGGCATAGGAATCTAGTGCTTTATGTTTGCTTAAGCTCTCCTTGACTCCTAAATTCTACAGCAATGGCACAGAGGAAGGTACAGGAAGATGATGTATATCTAATCTTGTATTAAAGCTGAGAAACTCCAACTTCTGGGAACTTTATAATTTAAAAGTGATATCAAATCTCCCTCAAATTTCCAGGATCAGGTAGGTGCTGTATCATTTATCCTGGTCAAAAAGGAAATCTGTTTTGCCCAAAGGTTACAGTTTTCTACCTTATAAAGGTTTTCTTTTGCTAAGTTTCTTATATTTATAATCAAGTACAACACTGCCAGTGTCTATTGTTAAGAATAAATCACTGCAGAAATACAAGAAAGACTCATAGAGTCTTTTTTTTTCCTAAACAAAGTTAACAGCGAACACATTCAGGAAGTCCACTGAATTTTAAACTTGAAAATTAAAATAATTTCTTACCTAGACATATAGGCTATGAAACTACAGAACAACACATATAAATAAGAACACCAGATGCAGCAAAGAGAAAACACAGTGAACCACCAAAGAACAGTGATAGCAAGTAGCTGACTTTCCCTAGTCTGTGTGAGCCGGTCAGCAATGAACCAAAGTGATTGGAGGACAGATAACCCAACTGAAAGAAATAGCCACAAATTTTCCCAAAGAAGCCAGCCCCAGTTATAAGAGAGGTAATTTTCTATGAGTAGACTTTTGCTAAATATGATTCCAAATGATATAATTTGGGCAGAAGAAAAGGGTTCTTGTTTGGAAGACTTGTAATGCATGAAGGGGTGGCATGCATAACAACATCAGATATCCACCTACATAGTAGTAATTGCAAAAGCAGTGGCTCAGTACTCTTATATGGTAACATGAAATAGTCTAATACTCTCAAAAAGCACTTCAGATACGTTGCAGGTGGAAATGAGAAAGCTACAGGGCTTGGTTTAAGGGTAAAAGATGAAAATTTGATTGATTCATTTTAGAAGTTTGATAGATTTAGGAGACTTACTAAACTTTCAGTGAAAGGCCAGTGAGATGGCTCAGAGAGCAAAAATATTTGCTGTACTAGACTGATGACCTGAGTTTGATGCCCATAACCTATAGTAGAAAGGGAGAACTGAATTTTTTTTTTTTTTTGGTTTTTTGAGATAGGGTTTCTCTGTGTAGCTTTGTGCCTTTCCTGGAACTCACAGAGATCTGCCTGGCTCTGCCTCCCGAGTGCTGGGATTAAAGGCGTGTGCCACTGCCACTGCACGGCAGAGAACTGACTTCTAATAGTTGTATACACACACACACACACACACACACACACACACACACACCAATAATAAATTATAATAATAATTAGACACCTGAAAACAGCAGGGGAGATGCACATATGAACTCAACATGATTGCAACAACATGCACACACAAAGTCTGTACAAGACCAAGCCAGACCAAATCTCTGCGTGGAGAATGAAGTTGGGCATACAATTTTGCACCTAGCCCAGATCAAAGGGAAATTGCTAGCTGTTGAGACAGAGAGAAGCAGTTTTCTCTAAGAATGTGTGCCCTGATAAGTTGACCATGTTCCAGTGGAAAACCACAGATTCAAGAAACTGGGCAGCACAAATTAATCTTGAAAGTTGTGTTGTTGCTTGAAATAAGATCCAAAGTTGGATGTTTTGGGAAGAGAGAATGGATCTGCGAAAAGCTACATGAAACTTGAAATTCATGAAGAACTAATACAAAATAAAAGTATAATTTTAAAACTTCAATGAAAATCCCTGAGAAATCAGAAGTATAGTGCATATATTCTGAAAGAGGGAAGGAAATAAGTGAACGACTAGTGTTGCTTCAGACAGCCTAACAAACTACTGAACACAGAGAAAGCTGGTTTGATATTAGATTTTTCCTAAGCAAAAGCCTACAAATAACTCTATTCTGTGTGCTTTGTCAAAATTGCTGACATAAGAATGGTTGAAATAAGATTTTTTTCTGCATTACTTTTCACTTTTAGCAATGATAAGACTTTGGAAAATGACCAAGATTATTGTTTTCTATACTTTAATGTGTCCATTGATACCAGCCTCAACCTGTTTCAAATTAGTCAAATGTTTGGATCATATTTGTGGATTAGCTCAACTTTCATTCAAAATTTGTTATTTTTCAAATAAAATGTCCAGGATTTACACTTATATATTTATTTGAAGTCACCTAGTTTTCACAAGTTAATGAGTTACTTCAATGGCATATTGCCTTAACTTTTAAAGCAAGAACAGTTAGACAGTGTAACTCAATAGTGAGACATTTGCCTGGCATGTATAATACCCTTAGTTTAATACTAGCACTGTAAAAATAAATAAATACTACCAAAGTTTGCAAACATTTAGATTTTCTGCATTACATAAATATATATATTCAGGTATTTTTAAAAGAATAGTAAAACATTTCTGTGAAAATCTATCCACTAATATATATTAAGTAATTAACTGATATGGAAAAATAAGTATTTTATCATCTAAGCCATTTATTCTAAAAATGAATGCTGTTAATTTACATCTGCAATGAAAAACAACAAAATACAAGATATATTTAAACATAGAAAAGATTTATGTGAATCTCTATGATTCAGAAAAAAATGACAAATTTCAAAATATGACCCAAAAAAATTGGAAAATAAGCATTCACAATTTATATTGTTATATATAAAAATATTAATCATAGAATGCATAGTGATGATAACTAATTTAATACATTTCAAATGTCAATGGTACTTCTTAAGATAACATGTAATTATACCCTTCACGCATTTAGACATTAGAGGCAAGATATGCATTGGAAATTAAAAATGAAAGAGAACCTTTAAAAATGGGGAAATTACAAGTATATAAAGTGGCCTGAACTTCAAAATGTAATAGTTTAATCTCTGAGTCCAGTTTAATATGTTCCTTTCTGTATGTGACATTGTCTGCATTATTTATTCCTATTTAGGCTAAATACTTCAAAATTACATGACTACAGTTGAAATAATTTAAGAAATACACTTGAAAATCTTTTAATTTGCTCTCTTTTTATGGTATGTAGGAACCTTAGTGTATCAAGATATTTATGGAACAGAAATTGCTTATGAAGGTTTCTTTTGTTGAGCTGAAAAATCTATCAGAGCAGATGCCTATGTTGCATAATTTCCTGTCACTACATCTGCCTGACCTGCCTCCTAGTTAATCATATGTTGAATGGAAAGAAGGTTTGAGCACTGTAAAATCTGGCCTGTTTGCCCACCCCAACTTGTGGTTGTGGTATATAAAGTGAGAATGCTACCTGGATGTAGTATGAATCTTAAAGTGTCTTATTAAAAAAAAACAAACCTGAAGCCAGGTACTGGGGTCAACGCTGGAAGATCAGAGAAGCAGAACAAGCCACAGCTTCCTCACCTCACCATTTCCTCAGCTGATCCTGTTTCCTCAGACTGGAAGCCTCTGAATCCTCATCCAAATAGATCTCAGCTGAACTGTTGCTCAAAAGCCTAAAAGCTTAACCAGCTCTAGTTTCTGGTTTTCATGCCTTATATACCTTTCTGCTTCCTGCCACCACTTCCTGGAATTAAAGGCGTGTGTCACCATGCCTGGCTGTTTCCAGTGTGGCTTTGAACTCACAGAGATCCAGACAGATCTCTGCCTCTGGAATGTTAGGATTAAAGGCGTGTGTGCCACCATTTTCTGGCCTCTATATCTAGTGGCTGTTCTGTTCTCTGACCCCAGATAAATTTATTAGGGTGCACAATATTTTGGGGAACACAATATCCCCACAGCTGGATCCAGTTAGAAGCCTTTCAGGAGCATCCTGTGTTTGGTCCACCCATGACATCTCTTGTCTTCCAGTCTCATTGATGTCAGAGAGCTTATTTCAGAGAGATCCCTGTAACACTGGACTGTTAGCTAGCTTTCTTAAGGACAGTGAGGTCATGGACCTTAGAAATGAAATCTACCACCTCCACGTGGCTAGACCAGCATAATTCCTTTCTATATTCTAAATCCCATGCTTATACCCACATATCTACCACCCCTAAATCAAACAAGCCACCTTTAGAGCAAACAGATAGCATCACAGAAAAGCACAAGTGGACACAATTCAGAGACCAACAGATTATGGGGATCCCAGCTCCAAAGGATACATCTACATTGCAGCTCCTGCATTTATGGGTCAGGGAGTATCAGGAAAGGGGACAGTTAGGACTATAAAAGCCAGAATACCAGGAAGTCTGCTGTGAAATCTTCCTTTGAGATGTGAATGGACATGCTAATATGGAAGGGGGGAAGTTTTGTGAGGTTCCATGCAGGTGGCCATGCCAGAGGAACAGCAGATGGCAATTGACTTCAGGGGATTGGCCTATTAGGAAGCCTGCATTGGTGAATCTTGGATAAGGAAAGCCTTGAGATCCTCAAGATGTTTTTTGCTACTGCTGTGTCTTTACATGTTTGCCACTGCCGTTTTTCTCTGGTATCTGGCATGGTGTGAATGGGTATGCGGGGATCCCCACTGCCTTTAATGCAGTATGATCGTCTCCTGGAAATATCTTGCTCTACTGGACATTTTTACCTGCGGAATTTTATGAAGATGATTTCCTCCTAAGCTACACTGTTTACCTGAAGCAATGATTTTATACAACAATAATGTCAGTTTAAAAAGGATTTTGATGATTGAAGGTTTTCAATAAATATAGTAAGGAATTATGATAGAGGTCAGTTTAGTGGAAAATTAACACCGGGAAACGTAGGATAAAATGTTGCCCTCCCCTCTGATGAAGACTGTGGCTTAAGTTAATGACTAAGAAAAACAATTGAATCCCACTAGCTTGGCTAGCTTAAATTCTTTTAATCTTAATGTTGGGAGATGTGTTTACAGGTTTTGGCGTGCATTATAACCGAAATAAAGCCTTAAAAATTACTTGTTTAGACTAAGATGTTTTTGTCAAATAGCTTTGAGGAAAAAAAAAACCTTAGAAAACAATCTAAAGTTTGTAAGGACACATAGCTGAGTGATAGGTTTATTAAGGTTAGGGATAAAAAAATGGGCCTAATTATTATTAGCGGAAGTGCCTTTCTTGCTTAGAATGGGTCCATGACCAAAGGTGATGATTCGTTCTTTGTGCCCATTTCTCCCTTAGCTTCCTGACATACATATATAAAAAAACTGTTGATGAGTGGGTAACACCCTGAGGATTTAGAGCTGACTGGTTCTTTTTCATTATAAAAGTTTAGAATTGTGATTCTTTAAACTTTCTAATAAGATTACCTTTTGTGATAAATAATAAAATATATTTTTATGAAATATAACTTTATTTTTCATTTCTGGGTTTAAACCCAGGACCTCATATATGCTGAACAGGCCCACTCTATATACACTAAGCTAAATCCTCTGTCCTCCTTTACTCTATTTTGGTGGGGCTTGGGAGGAGACTAACTGTCTGGAGTGGGAGACTAAACAATCCTGGAGACTGAACTGAGGGTCTCATGCATGCTTCATAAGCATTTCATCTCTAAGATATACCCCAAATCATACATCTTTCCAAACTCATTTTTATGCAATGATCTTATTTAGTTTCAGTGAAGTCCTAGAGGGTGGACAGGATCTTACACATAAGCAGCTTACTTCTTTCAAGGTTCATTTTGTGAAAGAATGTCTGTTTAAAATACAGTCCAGACACATGAATGAACCCTACCCTGGAATTAAACTCTAATTTGGAAGTCACAAATCTCCTATGTGTCTCTAGAACTCTACATTCATATGAAGACATTAATAGTCCACATTTATGACACTTAAGTTATATACTGCATGAGAAATACAGTAAGATACACTGACTTTCTCAGTTGTAACCAGGAACTCATTGTTATAAATTAAAACAAATAAATTTTAGGCTTTATTTCTAAATCTCTATTTTCATTGTATCCTTTGATCATTTCAAAATATATATGGAGACAATTGTGAAAATATCAGTGTCTAGGTCTATCAAGGCTAAGTCATGAGCTGGTCTATTACCACAAGCTTGCGTGCATGCCTGAATACTGCCTTATTCTGAATTTATAATAGTCTAGAGCAAAGTTCAGACATGGATCTAGATTTAGGAATGAAAAGATACATTACACATTGTGAAATGTCAGGAACTTCATAAATATGTCTTGGAAAAATCTAATGTGTAGTTATAGTTCTGCTATATTTACCTATTGAAGCATTAGCATATTTGCTTAAATTTTCAATGCCTTTTAAATATATGAATTCTATATTGCCTATGTAAACTCTTTTTTAGAGGAAATTTTATAGTTTTAACAAGTCGTATTTTCAATTAGTTCAAATACTTTCAAGTGTTGTTTTGAGTAGTGACCCTTCTTCCTCCTTTCCCTCTCCACTTTCTTCCCAGTTTCTTTGAATATATTTATTTATATATTTTTTGTTATTTTTAAAGTGTGGATGCTTATGTATCAGTTGTAGTTTTTGTTGCTGTTAAACTTTACAAAATCCTAAAATGAAATAAACAGTATCAACAATTAAAACTTCTCCTTTTGTTTATGTTTGTTTATGGCATTAACACTGCCATAAAAGTGGCTGTCCAGGGATAGAGTAGCCTCACCCCTATAGTGATGTGGAGGTGGAAGGACACATCAGTGCAGGACACTTCTGAGGGTCATCCTTGTTTCATCTTGAGCTGACCATTACATGCACAGCCCAAACCTCAAGCAACCCCCAAACACACAGGGAATCATATTTCCAGGATTTTGTTTTGTTGTATTTCACATACCACAGATACAACTTTTTGTTTTACAGGTGTATTCACCAATGTAACAACAACAACAAAAAAGCAAAAGGGATATATATACACCAACAGGCACAGTGCATATATCACCAGAAGTCCTGGGAGAAATATAAGGAGAACAAGCTAACAAAACAGCAAACCTCAGA
The DNA here is from genome assembly GCA_902168425.1 of Peromyscus attwateri. Classification (NCBI taxonomy): domain Eukaryota; kingdom Metazoa; phylum Chordata; class Mammalia; order Rodentia; family Cricetidae; genus Peromyscus; species Peromyscus attwateri. Next base: position 21,248 of record CABHPP010142744.1, read on the forward strand.
GCCAAAGGAGGGTGGTTATCTGGCTTTACACTGAGATGTTGACTGTTGTGTGACCTATGTGGGAGGGAGCACATAGGGCAAAGTGGGAGTCAGGAGAATGTGGTGCTGTACCAGGTGAGTGTGAAGTGAAGGATTAGCATGGCTGCTCTCTCTCTTCAAAGCCCCCAACAGGTTGCTTTTATGATTTTCTTGTTCTGAACTCTCTGCAAAAGTCTGCACAGAACTCAACCATAAACAGTTGCTTGGCAGTTGAGTTTTTCAAAATTGTGCTGTTTAATTTCTAAATCACTGAGCATTTTCATGTATTTTTCTATTTATTGATTTCTAAGTTGGCTCCACTGTAGATGGAAAATATGCTTTACATGAATCTTGTTCTGTAAAATTGCTGAAATCTGTCTCATGGCTTTGTCTATCTTGGGGAACATTGATGTGAGCTTGAAAATAATTGTGATTTACTATTGTTAAGTGGAGTGTTCTACACATACCAATTAGATCAGGTTTATTAATTTACCTATGAATCCTTGATGTTTCTCATTGATTTCTGTCAGTTTTTCTCATGTGTGGTCTGTGGTATTCTGTTGTTAAAGTCACACTCGTTTGCCATTACATTTTTTTTTTTTTTGAGAACTGGCAACTTTAACATCATGCAATTCTCTGTTCTGACCCTCTGTATCTCTCTCTTTTTTTCTTTTTTTTAAAGAAATTTTATTATTCATTTTACATACCAATCACAGATCCTTCTCTTCCCTCCTCCCACCCCTCCAGCCTTACCCCTCCCACCTCACCCTATTCCCTCCTACAAGAAGGTAAGGCCTCCCATGGGGAGTCAGTAGAGCCTGGTACATTCAGTACAGGCAGGTCCAAGCCCCTCCCCCTGCTTCAGGGCTGTGCAAGGTGTCCCACCATAGGTAGTAGGCTCCAAAAAGCCTGCTCACACACCAGAGATGGATCCTGATCCCACTGCCAGGGGACCCCTTAACCAGATCAAGCTACATAACTGTCTCATTTATTCAGAGGGCCTAGTCCAGTCCCATGGAGGCTCCACAGGCGTTGGTCTAAATTTCATGAGATCCCACTAGTTTGGTTAGGTTGTCTCTGTAGGTTTCCCCATCATGGTTTTTTTTTTTTTTTTTTTTTTTTTTGGTTTTTCGAGACAGGGTTTCTCTGTGTAGCTTTGCGCCTTTCCTGGCCCATCATGGTCTTGATGCCCCTTGCTCATAGAATCCCTCTTCTCTCTCTTCATCTGGACACCCGGAGTTCGGCCTGATGTTTGGCTGTGGATTTCTGCATCTTCTCCCATCAGTTACTGAAGAGAAGCTCTATGATGACAGTTAGGGTGTTCACCCATCGGATTACTGGGGTAAGCCAATTCAGGCATTCTCCCCACTATTGTTAGTAGTCTAATCTGGGGTCATCCTTGTGGATTCCTGGGAACTTCCCTAGCACCTGGTTTCTATCTATCCTCATGATGTCTCCCTCTATCATGGTATCTCTTCCGTTGGTCTTCCACTCTACCCCTGTTCCAGCTTGTTTTCGGACCCTACCCCCTAACCTCCATTGGCCCTCCTCTTCCTCAGTTAACTTATGGCTATCTCACCTATTTTCCCTTCCCAGGGCAATCCATGTGTCCCTCTTTGGGTTCTCCTTGTGAGCTAGTTTCTCTGGAGCTGTGGATTGTAGTCCGGTTATCCTTTTTACTTCAGTTTATTATTATTTTTTATTTGACTTCACTTCATATGAAGTGAACTGTTACAGTTTCTTTGGGACTGGTGTTAAAATATCTTTCTCCATTACTCTACTTTGGCATACTTGAATGTTATAAGTACACTGTTCATTGCAGACAGTGGATCTTTATCTCTAACTTTAAGTTTTCTTTTTAATTCATCTGACAATCTCTGCTAGGCACCTGCCATTGTCAGGACAATTATATGTCAAGGGATTAATGTTTCTGTTAGATCACTGTTTTCTTTGCAGCCAGTTTCTGTTCATTGACTTTTTCTCTTTCATTCTCCCTTTATACCATTTTCTGCCTTG
>CABHPP010142745.1:0-22233 GCA_902168425.1 Peromyscus attwateri
GACTTAAACTCTTTATATAGCCCAGGAATACTACGATTTTCCTTCCTCCATTAGAAGGGTGGGGTTGTAGGTCTGTACTTCAAGGACCCATTTATACACCACTGGGGATCAAATCCAGGACTTTGTGAGTGCTAGACAAATAATCTACAAACTGAGCTTCATCCCCAGTCCATTTTTAACATCTCTAACCTATATATTCCTTTCTGGTACCCTAGAATACATTTTATATCTTACTTCTGGTGAATTTGCATTATGACATGCATCCAGTTCATTTATGTGCTTCTGTGATTACCAACAGGCATGGACTGATCTCATCCTATTTGCTGAACTATCAATAACTCATCTATGAAGTGTGTAGAATTACACAGGGGTCATGAGTACTAACCTGACTGAAAATATTAAGCACCTGGAATCTAGAGAGGAACAAAATTCAGGGAACTGGCTAGTGACCAAGATGTATTCATGGTTTAATGTTTCTAAGGAAGGGTACCTAAGTTCTTGTTGGCTATCTCAGAGACAAGCAGGGTTGTATAACCCTTTCTATCACAAAACCTCACGTTTATTTAAGTCTGTGGTCTCCAGATTTTGTTTTGGCTTCAAAGGATTAGTCTCTATAGGAGAATGAGTCAGATTTATCATGTGGCTCTTTGTCAACCCTTTGACCACAACCCTTCTCCGTACACATACCCCTCTGTTTGTTTTCCTTTTGTTTTGCTCTTAGGAAATTAGTATTTAGTTCTCCAGAGATAACCATTGGCAGCATCACTAGGGAACTTATAGCATAGAAGGGAACCCTCAAAGAGAGAAGAATCCTTCAGATGAAACCAAATGAACTGTGTTGCTTATAAAATGGGTAAGAGAGAATATTCTTAGTAATCATTTGAGTACAACTTCATTTCAGGTGACATGAATCTATGCACTGAATGATTCCCAGTCTGCTAACTATACCCTCAAATTCTCAGTCTTTGCCTTTGAATACATTATAACAATGTTCTCCAAACTTGCTAGATGATAATTACTGGAGATCTTAAAATAAAATCTGGATTCCTTGTACCTTATCCAAGATCACTGGAATCCAATTTTTCTAGAGATTATATTGTGAATTTGTATAAGGTTTTCACTGTTGCCATATTTAAAAAACACTGCACCATGTTATTTGTGTGCTCTCTCATTTCCTACTTATGTTACTACCTACATTGTGTGAAGTTGGACAACTTGAATATTTGAAGAGCTTGGTTCCCCTAAAATAGGATATCATGGTAAGTAAATGTATTATTCTTACTAGATCCCTCATGCTTGACAGGGTGACATTGCATTAGCATTTTGTGTTTGTCTCATAATAATGTTCTAGACCTGCTTTTGAGTATACGAGTGGGATGTGTGTGCATGTGTGCAGGTGTGTTCTGTTTGCAGTGTGTATATATCCGTGTGTGGCTGTCTTCTATTTGTGTGTGTGGAGGTCAGAGGTTGACATTGTCTTCTTCTACTGTTTTTTTTTTTTGTTTGTTTGTTTTGGAGCTTGCTTTTTAGGCTACACTTCACAATCAGCAAACCTCAGAGATCCCTCTGTCTTTGCCTTGTCCTTGCTGGGGTTACAGAGGCCTGTCACTGTGCTCAGATTTTACAGGGATGTTGGGCATCTGGAGTCAGGTCCTCATGCTTGCACAGCAGCATTTTATCCATGGAGCCATCTCCCCAGCCTTTTATATTTGCTCTTTAATGATCATTTTCTTCACCACTTACACACATAGTCAATGTAAGCATACAAAATTTAAGTGTAGTGCACTTGAAGTGAATAGCCTGTCACTTTAAGTGTGCCAAGGAATGTTATTATTGCTTTGACTGTATTATATTTACAATACAGGAACCTTCCACTTAAGACCATTATAAACATTTTTATAAACCAGCAAGAGCAAAATGTGAGAAGGGATTCACAAATTATGGTTTTTTATTTGTTTATAGTAATGCTAGGGTGGTAGGGAGTTAGGGAACTGGGGAAGGATGCTGCTTTTTAGTCACTGGCCTTTTAGCAAGTGCTAGACACATTCTCTAGTTGCTTGTCACTGACTGCAAGGCTATGGGTGAACTGTGAACAGTCTCATCCATTAGACATCTCTTCCCCCCCGTGCTAGAAGAGATAGGACAGTTATAGACAACAATAAAATGCACTTAGCTATTTCCTCCATATCCAGCCTGTGGTGGTCTGAATGAGAATGGCCCCTACAGGCTCATACGTTTGAATACTCTGTCTTCGGTTGGTGAGACTGTTTGGGAAGGGCTAGGAGGTGTGGCCTTGTTGGAGGAGGTGTGTCAGTGGGGGCAAACTTGTGCCATTCCCAATGTCTTTCTTTCTCTTGGCCTCCTACTTGGGTATCAAATGTGAGCTCTCAACCACTGCTCCGGTGCCATGCTCCCTGCCTGCTGTCATGCTCCCTGCCATGATGATCATGGCCTCTAACTGTCTCAAATAAGTCCAAAATAAACACTTTCTTCTGTAAGTTGCCTTGGTCACAGTGTTTTACCCCAGCGTTAGTATATAACTAAGACGTAGCCCATACAGATAGAGCATGGTTTTCACACCCAGGAGACTCATATCACCTTGGGAGAAGCACAGTTTTCCTGCCCTAAGCTTATGTGTCATCCTGACTCTATCCTAATCTTCAGTTAAAGCTACACTTGGCCCAAGCAGCTAGGAATTACAGAGAACTTTACTTTCTCTGTCCTCTTCTTACATGAAACAGTGTCTTCTGCATATGGCAGGAGTATCATCATCAGGAGCTCACAGTAGCTGTGGTTACCTGCATGATGTCAGTGGGCCAAATTTTCAGTGTGGATGGGGGAGGAGCTCACGATGCCCTACTCCTATCTAGGAGCTGCGGGCAGGCAGTTAATAGCTTCTGGAGGTTGAGAGAGGCGGTATTATTCAGAAGTGTGGCCCCTGCTATATTGCCCATGGCCCTATAGCCATGTGCATATAGGAGCATTCACTGGACTCAGTGGGTTAAAACAAAAGTCATGAAGTTGGGGGAGGATGTAGTAGGAAGGGTCTGAGAAGAGGGAAAGTAAGATACATATGATAAAATACAGCATGTATGAAATTCTCAAAGAACAAATATACATAAATGTGTATGTCTATGTGGATATTTAAAAAGCTGTTTAGTCTTTTTCCTTTGTTGCCATTTTGTTCTTTGCTTGAAAAAACACTGTTTTCCATTTTGTCAAGGACCTGGTGTTCTCCGTTCACTGGTAAAGATTACAAAACTTTTAGTCTGGTGAGCAGCACTATCATGTGAAAATTGAAAGGGCTGTCAGTTAAATTTAAGCCCGAGCCCTGTTATCATAGTAATTTGAACAGGGGTTGATGAATAATGTTTAAAAATGTGTATTGTCCTAAAGCCATATCGCTAATGTCTAGGAAAACGTGTTTTTAAAGTAGCAGACCAGAAGAGATAATTAACTTTAATTTTATATAATTTAAGATATTTATGGAAGAGTAGCTTTTAGTTACAGGTGATGACAAAATCGGGGTGTGTGTGTGTGTGTGTGTGTGTGTGTATTGTCCTGGGATCTGTGAAATGTAGACTGCAGTTCATACTGATGTTTAATAAATGTATCATTTACTTGTTATCATAATTCCTCTGCCCTGTTCCTTTCTTCCGGGTCCCTTGTTTGGGAGGCCCTTAGCATAATCCAGACCCATAATGGAGTGGACTTGCCAGTGGGAGGGGTAATAGGGTTCATAATGATGGTCTTTATTGGTGTTCTTGTACCCTTTGCTGTGATGTTATACCGTAAGGACTTGGAGAAGAATACGTGGGCTGGAATCATCTCTACCATGGAAACTTGTGGTTCTAGGGCCAGGAAGGGTCAGCTGGTGGATTCTAGGAGGCATGACACCATGTTGGCTGCCTCACATTTTTAGACAGCGTGAGTATGAAGAGTTGGGCCACGTTAGTCCAACTTGGTAGTAGGAGTGAGAGACTGGCAGACAAATGTTCTTAGGAGCTCTGACTATTGGGCTGAAGTGTCTCTGAGTATGTATTGAGAACTCAGATGCCACATGAGCTGCATGGATGAGGTACATGATGTGCCAAGGAGCATTTGCGAACTGTGAGCCTTTTATAAATCTAAAAATTAGACTTGTAATGTCCTTTTCCAAGTAAAATTACTGCCCATGTCCCATGGGAGAGGAGGCTGCAGAGGAGACGGAAGCAAGCCCATACATCTAGCCAAGTCACCATCAACAGGTGCACACTAAAGGCAGCCCCTTTGCCTCCCCTGTACCTTTCAATGTTCCCATACCCCACCCCTGCCTAAGGAGCAAGAATACCACTCAGGATACCATGGGATAAAGAGATACCTTCAGCCAAGTGTTCCCAGGCTACCTTTCACAGCTTGACTTACACATACTATAGAGGAAATAAACAGTATGGCTTAAATTTAGAAGAAAAAAAAAGTTGGTTATTTTTGTTTATTTGTTTGTTTGTTTTGATAGACACAACTCATGCAACTTCATTCCATTTGTAAAGAAACTGTAGAGGCATCAATTATGTGGCATTCCTTGGTCTATGAGCTTTAAAAATTCCTAACAGAAAACAGATATATTGAAATATCTTTTGGTGGCCAGTGCCTCTCCTTTCTCTTGGACTGTCACAAGGAGACACACAGTAAATGTCTGAAAGGACTTAAGGATGGATGCAATCACCTACATACTGTTTCCATAGATGCTAGACTGGGAAAAAAATTTACAGATCGTCTAGTGCTGCCTCTGATTTTACTGAGACTAGAAACTAGAGGAATAAGCCACCCAGCAGTGGGCTCTTACTCCTGTGAGGAGAGCATCTTTATGGGGATTCTGGCTTTCTGGCATTGTGTACATCATTGTCTTTTTTTTTTTTATCAAGCAATTTGTTTCTATAAATATTTTATCTTCCTGTGTTGTGAGGTTCTTGAAAACAGAAATTGTTTTGTAGCTCTTAATAACAGTTCCAAATGTTCAATAAATAAATGTTTCTAATTGTGAGATTGATTTGTGGGAAAGACTCCTCCACCTACACAAATAATGCTATTTGGGCTGTCCCGTTGGTAAGTAAAGAAGAGTCGGGGGCACTGTAGTGTCCACACAAAGCTCTGCATGTAAATTTTAAGATGCTCAAATATCAGAATAGATGAGACCATAGAATAAAACCTCACCATCAGTCACAGCCCACCTTTGTTTTAATAAGCTGGGAGATCCAAATGGATAATTTGATGCAATGGGCTACTTTTGCTTTCAGCCTGAGAGGCAGTCAATAAATTCCCTCTGCTGTTACTCACAAGAGTAGTTTAAATTCTGTTCAGGACATGAGTCCGAGGAACCACGCCAGCTTTAGAGTACCAAAGAGCCCAAAGAAACGGCAGAACAATGTGTCCTCCCTCAAGCTGCGGATCCGAAGGTGGTCCTGTGCTTCCCTGCAGGAACTGACAGACAAAATCTAATTCTCTGCACCTGAGCTTGGTGTTTAGGCTCCCCTGTCTGTTCTGTGATGGCAACCTCTGGCCCGCTGTTTCCCCTTCTCCAATAAGCTTCAGTCATTTAGAGAAATCCAATACTCATACCTCAGATTACATTGGCATAGCTAAGGATATGTTTTTATTGCTACAAATGTAGCTGCAGTAATAAAGTCAACTCGATATTTAAAAAATGGGGGTAGGGTGGCAAGGCGGCGGCTTGGGATATGTAAAAGCACTTGACATCTGACAAATCCCTCACTGTGTTGGTTTAATATGCAAATTAAGGGCAATGCTTCTCACTTATCTGCATTGCAGATTCTTCCAGGCATGCTCAGCATGCATTGTGCATGCAGTACATGCAACAGAGCATCATAGCCTAGCCAAGGAAACCCGGGAATAGAAACCGGCGAGGAAATGTATATTGATTTCATATCTTTAAAGTTATGTGCAATCTGTGCTGCCTAGTCTCTATCAGTGCACTGTTGATCCCAGAGTCAAATGATGAATTTATGGGTAAGTTATGAGTGATGCATCTCTTAATTCTGAGCACATTAATGAATCTCTAAATACAAAAGCCTATGCTAAGAATAATGCTTAGCTTATCCCACACCAGTGCAAAAGCTGTAAGGTATATAATGTGTGTGTTAGTGTGCATGCATCCACATTTAATATTTGAATGTCTGTGACAAAGTGCTTATGAACACAGGACCTTGCACATGGCTAGCAAAGCTATCACAGTACTGGGCCCCGACTCCAGTGCTCCACATGTGTACTGTTATGTACTGTTTACAGTCTGTGCCCCTAAGATCTACTTTACCTATGCTGACATTGAAGTTTACTGTGTGGAATTATTTGATCTCATCAGGAACCAATCCTGCCTTGAAACTCTATTATTGAAAATTCCTGTCTGTTTTTTTTTAATATCAATTTTCAGTTATGTATACGTGTGTGTGTGTGTGTGTGTGTGTGTGTGTGTGTGTGTGCATTCATGAGAACAGACATATGGAATCCAGAAAGCGACTTTGGCTGCCCTGGTACTGGAGTTATAGGCAGTTATGATCTGAATGATATCAATGCTGGAAGCTAGACCCAGGTCCTATGTAAGAGTAGCATGTGCTCTTAACCACTGAGCTACCTCTCTACCTCCTCTTTATTGGTTTGATTGTTGCCTATGTTTTATCATTTGATTTGCTTTCTCTTGTAAGTTAAAGCCAAAGCAGCTCAGTGAAACAGACTCTTTAAATAATCTGCCCTAATCCTTTGTGGAATTAATTATTAGTAAGCTAAGTTAAATTTCATAGTAGGAAACAAACACATGCTTATTTATGTATATGTCCTGACTATGGAAAATTATGCTAATTGTATGTGTCTCATAGATTCAATTTGTGTTATGTAGCTTATTTATAACTGTTTATTAGGTAGTGGTATTTTAGATTGAATATGTTTTCTCTGTCACTGGAGTTGAGACCTCATCATTAGCTGAGTTTTCTGAGCCTCCTATTACTTCATTAGGTTCAGTGCATGATCCATGAGCATAAATGACCTCTATTTCATACCTCTGTCTCTGCTTCATGTTCTGTTGCTACCATTTTCCTCGTTTCCTTTCCCAACACTAATTTACCTAGCATTACTATTCCAATATCACTCTGTCTGGGGTGGTCACTGGTCTTGGTCACCAGACTACAAACTATGAATGGCATTTTCTGCTTTTAAGATGAGAGTGGTACTTCATGTCTCATTATGAACATATTTTTAAAACAAGATGTTTGACCTTTATTAAAGGGAAGTAAGGATATATACTCTAGTTACATTGCTAGGTGTTAGCAGTACAAGAAAGGAGAAAACAGAAGTATTCGGGAACAAAAATGTGGGGGCTCTTTGTTACTGTTGACCTTACAGGATGCTACCTTTCCTGGGAATTAGCATGGCTAATTATTGCCATTTTGCCTTTTCTGCCACGATTTGTTTATTTTGTCATGTGACTTGTGGTTCTTATCACATGGACTAAAAATCACATGATTTTCAAGAGAGTGAACTTTGCTCCTCCTCTGTGAATGTTGTGATCCTTTGTATTTAAGGTATTTTCCCTCTTGGTTAGTAACTTGTTATTTATTGGGGAGTTGTGCAATAGCTTCTTGAGATTCTCAATTTTCAAAATTATGGATTTTTGTCTTTTCAGTGAATAAAAATCTTTCCGTTGATCATCTTGCAGAAAGTCTATTGACATACTGGTTTTGTTTTTTCCCAGGACATTACTAATTATTAAGGCCATGCCAAATCATACATACTGACTTTCAGATGAATCATTTGATTCCTAATTTATGTAAATGCTATTCCATGAATGCTGTCTTCATGGACAATACTATTATTTTGATGTTTGTTCCCCCTTGAAAATGGCAGGGGATGGATATGGGTAGAAAAAGGAAGTCAGTGAGGGGACATTATTTATCTTTAAACTGTTTACTTTCAGTCTTCATCCCCAATTAGTTGGTCTGACTCAATCAAGAGATGTATTGAGAAGTAGATGCCTACTATACCAAATTGCTGTTACTTTTATTCCATGAAAGAACATATACCCTACTTTTCTTGACTGGTATTTCCATTCAGCATCACTTTCCCATCACTAACAGCCCACCTGATGATCTAAGTTTCTCTTTTGATAATCAGGATGGTTAGGACCTTTTTAAAAAAGTATGACATTGAAATAAATATGAGAAGATTAATTTGAACTTTTATTTTTTTCATTTTTCATAGTTCTGGAATATAATTAACCCATGTTGGCAAGCCCCCTACCATGGAGTCACAGTCTTAACCCTCTCATCATTTATTTTGAGAAGAATACATAATAATGGAAAGAAGAAATAAGGGGAAAGTCACCTTTGAATGCTATGGAACGAAACATGAATCAAACAGAATAGCTTTTAGCCTAATGAGCTTAGGGTTGGAAAGCTCACGGGCATTTATCCCATGAACATTTGCAAGATGTTGGTGGCAACTTGGAGAATGCTTGATACCTTGTGTTGTCTTGGATGAGAGGAAAAGGGAGAGACACCCAAGGACCAAATTTCAAGTCAAGTGGCCAGAAGAGAAGTCTATTTCTCTGCATTTTCCTGGAGTCAAGAAAGCTCAAGGACACCTTTGTTTCTCTTAGACACAGGAATGCCTTTCAAGATTTCACATCTACCACTTTCTTCATGTGCTTCTCTTACCATATGTATCTTTGTATTTATTTCCACTGATTTATATTTGTTTCCACAAACCAATAAATGCTGTCATCATCTCCTCCTATGGAAACAGGAGGTCCCTGCAGAGAGAGGGATAGATATTTCCTTCCTTCATGGACTCATGTCTTTCAGCATGAACTTTCTGAATAATCATCTTCTTACACATCTAGAGCCCATGAGACTCTAGAAACTCTGTGAAATATTTTAAGACAGTTTCAGTAGTGGGTGGAAACCTGGAACTGGAGACTCTGTATGCAGGGACAGAATGAGATAGATACATATTGGAGCCTTTTGCCTCCAGTGTCCTTTGACTAAACTCCATCTTTACCTAGGTAAGCAGAAGCAAACAATCACTTCCAGGCATGATTTCTGGCTCCTAGCCCATAATTCAGTGAGTTGATGCTCCCAAACAAGATCCATTCTTTTCTGCCATCTTAACTGGCCGTAATTTCTTTCATACATACACCCTGTCTTTTTCTTCTTCTCAAGTTGTTAACATGAAAGGAAGACAATGCCCAAATTGCCTTTCCTTATTTCCTATCTACTCACCCAAGGAGGCCCATTAGAAGCTCTCACATGATGACTAGCTAATACGTACTTGCTCTGTGTTTTAAATATAGTTATCCCTCATACTGATCCTCATAGTTAGGAACAACTACTTTTACCTGTTGTCCATCTTAGGAAGCTGAGAACTTTTTGCTGGAATAGCCTGGTTTTGAAGGCTAGAAAAATCTTAGTCTGGCACTCTGACATTAATCCCTTCCAGCTCTAACTTGTGAGCACTGGCAGGCTTGACTTGTTCTAATTCAAGGCTCAGGCCCACTTCTTCACGTCATATTTGGATCCCTGTTGTCATGTATCCCTTTCAACTTTATTAATCCAGGTTTGTCTGTCTGTCCAGCTCCATTCACTTGATTCTTCCTTTGGGTTTCTTGCATTACTCTTGCTCTTGATTTCCCTTATTCTCTCTGTGCAAACATCTCTTGGTTGCACACTTAACACACTGGGCCATGGACTGTGGGGAGAGTCTCCTGATGGGATCTGAGTCCCTGCCTCTATCTGTTGGGTTGAGAGTGAAGGGCGATAGAGACAAACCATGAACATGTATGCTCCTTTCCATCTCCATGGTTCAATGTTAGCACAAAGCTTCCAAGTATTCCTGCTGAAACTCCGCTTTTGGAGTCTCATTATCATGATGAAGATAATAGACTATAAATTGTCAATAATAGATGCTGATAGTGAATGACACTGGGTAGTGGATTGAAAGGAAGGCATGTTCTCTGCTATTCAGGGCTTCTCTTGTGCCCAGGAAGAGACTGTGACAGTGGACACAGTCTATTAGCTTAGAGTTACCTGAAGGCAGGGTAGATTAGAAGTTGGGAATTCCTGGTTCACTTATTCTGGTTGAAGTCACTAAATGATCAAAATGTATTTTCTTGGCCTTTTTCTCATATCTACCCTTGTGGGTTGAAACTGCAAACTTACATTATTAGATTTATGGTAGGAACAGAGTTGTCTAGTGAGGCCTGTATAAAAAAAATGTGGGAAATTGAGGAAAAAGCACGTACTGTGGGCTGAGAAGATGAGACAGGATCTCTACACCAAAGCTCCTTAGCTGCTTTATAGATCTCTCTCTGTCTCTTTCTGTCTCTGTCTCTCTCTCTCCCTCCCTCCCTCCCTCCCTCCCTCTCTTTCTTGTTTTTTTTTTTTTTTTTTTTGAGACAGGTTTCACTGTGTAGCTTTGGAGCCTTTCCTGGAACTCACTCCATAGCCCAGGCTGACCTCAAACCTCACAGAGATCTGCCTACCTCTGCTTTCTTGGTGCTGGCATTAAAGGTGTGCACCACCACTGCCCAGCTACAATCTCTATTCTTACATGATATGGGAGCTACAGCTATGTGGCAAACAGAGGCAGTGTTGCATATCCTGAGATCAGCCACCTGAATATTTAAGCATAGTTAGGGTCTTAATTAGGGTTTCTGTTGCTGCAATGAAACACCATGGCCAAAAAGCAAGTTGGGGAGGAAAGTGTTTATTGGCTCACACTTCAACATTGTAGTCCACTATTGAAGGAAGCCAGCACAGGAACTCAAACAGGGCAGGAGTTGATGCAGAGTGCATGGATGGGTGCTGCTTATTGGCTTGCTCTTCATGACTTACTCAGTCTGCTTTCTTCTAGAACCTAGGACCATCTGCCCAGCATGGTCCTACCCACAATGGGCTGGGCTCTCCACATCAACCACTAATAGAGAAAACGCCCTACAGCCCTGCCTATAGCCTGATCTTATGGAGGCATTTTCTCAACAGAGGCCCGTCCCGCCCTCCCTAGTGACTCTAGTTTGTGTCAAGTTGACATAAAACTAGCCAGCACAGTTAGTGTCTCGCATAATTTATTCTAAATTTTGTTCCTTTTCTTCTCTATTTCATTTTAGGCAGTGATAGATTCCCATTACAGGAATGGAATGAATATAACATCTCAGCATTTGGTTAGAGGAGAGAAAAAAAAATCCAACCTACTCAAATTTCTGTGCACTTTTTTCCCCCATTAAACCTTTATACAGCATAAGATTTGCAGCAAACAGATTAGAGTTGGAGTTTAGGAGCCAGGAAAGCATCCCTGGGGTTTTCACTTCCACGATAGTGTAAGTCACGGGAACTGTCTGGCTTCTCTTTTACAGAAAGGAAGGCATTTGTGGACCTGTAGGGCTCCTGAGAAATCTAGCCTCCTCCAGATCTTTAAAGGTAGATTGCAAACAGCCTGGGAGCAATGAAGGTTTCTGAACTACATTTAAGCCCTACTGTCACACAGTGGTTGTCCAATACATGTGGATACAGGGCTTCCAAACATCCGGATGCTGCCCGGTTGCCCGACCCAGGGCTATGCACTAGAAAGGTGTTCAAAGAACAGACTAAAAGGCAAGAACACGGCAAAATGCAGAGCAAGAGGGGACAAGACGCGGTGACTGCGGGCAGTGAACATCTTCCCAAGCTTCGGTGGCTCAATTCAGTGTGGGTGTGGCCAGAGGAAGCCCGTGAAGACCTTCCAGGCCCAGGCTTCCCAATTTGCTGAACAGAAAAGCCAGTAGATCAGGATGGTAGATAATTTTAGCAAATCCTCAGGGAGCCAGGGATGTGGAGAACTGGTGGACATGCTCACCTTTGCCACCACGTGTCTACAAAAGGCAGCTGCGGTCTGGGGGTCCCCTCCTATGCCTCCTCTGCTCCCATTCTATCCCACCCATACAAACAGGAGAAAGGCTGGTGGTGGTCCATACATAAAACGCAGACATAAAAAACACTACTACAGTGATACCAATACCAACGACAAAAAAGAAAGCAGCTACATTTTCAGAAAGGGACTATTCAATATTTGCCACATTAAGAATTATTTACCATCATATGTATGGCTGTTTTTATTAAGTTATCAGGTCTTGGCTTTCTGAAGTCTATAAATTTGTTAAGACCTATGCTAGTTAGAGGACAGTGAGACTTAAAATTTATTGAGCCTCTAGATGCTTTGCTTGTTGATTAATATTTAATTTTCATAGCTTTCTAGTGAGCTAAGTCCAATTATGCTTGTTTGTACAATAAGGAAGTAAAGGCTCTGAGAAATTAAGAAATTTTTCTAAGGGTGTGAAGCTAGATAGAGGTAGGGAGAGAGGCAGAGAGAGAGAGGCAGGGAGAGAGGCAGGGAGAGAGGCAGGGAGAATTTCTGAGATTAGATTCAATTCTTTTTCGTTTCTTAAGACCATGAACTTCCCATGGCACTTCGCTGAATCATGCTTTTTACTGAGCAAAATATCTATGCCATAGTCTTTGTTACTGTATCCTTACACAATCCCTATGAGCTCTTAAAAAATCAGTGCAAGTCATTAAAAACAGAAATTGTCATGGCTTACATACTCATTTCACAAAGTTGATGTTATATAAGCTGTGTCAACCATGAGGAAGGCAAAGCCTGACTCTGTACTAGAGAGACAGCTCTCATTTCTCATGAGTGCACATAGAGATAAATTTAGTGGGGAATTTTAGAAACTTCCAGGCAGTAACAAACTTGATATTTCAAGCATTGCATTTTATACTTAGATGGTCCATTTTTACCTTTGTTTTGTTCTTATTATTTTTTTCATATAATACATTCTGATCATTGTTGCCCTCCCCCCAACTCCTCCCAGATTGTCCCCAACTCTCTGCCACCCAACTCCATGCCTTTTTTCTCTTTAGAAAACAAACAAAAACTAACCACAATAAAAAAACCACAAGAAACACACACACACACACACACACACACACACACACACACACACACACACACCACAAACCCCAAATCCATAAAAACACAAAATTGGGAACTATAATATACTAGTAAAAGTCCAACAAGCCAAAAGCATACCCAAACAAAGTAATATAAAAAGTCAACAAAAATACCATTGAGTTCATTTTGTACTAGTCATCTACTGCTTGGCCAATGGGGTCTAGTCTTAGATGTGGATGTTGGATTTTAGGCATTCAATAGTTGTGCTGCAATCTGTGTTATCACAGAAGCTAGATGTCGAGTAAGGGACTAGAGGCTAGAGGCTAGGAACGAAGGAATAGAATATTTAGTTATGGAGAAGCGGGGGGGGAGATTGGACTGGAAGGATTAAATTCGGATGAAGCGGGGATGGGATAAAGGAGCAAGGGAGGAGATATGGGGAAGGACAATTAACTCTATTTGTTTCCTTAAAATCAGGTTTTTATTAAATTTTGACATTCGTTCCCACATCCCAAAGCTTGGTCATTTAAAATCTCTATATTAAACATTAGGCAAATGTTTTTAAAATCATTTCCTCTCATTAAGTTGTAATTAAAACCACACGTATTATACTGGAACCAAGTGGATTCCAGTCTTCTTGTGAATGAGCTTTGCTACAAAGTATGTTGTAGCCAGTTTAGCCCCAGAAGGACAGTGGCCAAAGGCCTAAGTCTTTTGATCATAGAATTTCCCCTCCTTTATAAAAATATCACAAGTTTCATCAAAGAAAAGTATATATATATATTTAAACTACTCTGAGGGAAAGAAAAAGATCATTTCACAATTCAGACTCAGAATCTAGATATTTCTTGATTTCCAAATGAAAGTTCACCCAATTTCCAAATTTTCGGCAAAACAGAATGTTGGGTCACATAGAGGCCAGTTGACAGAGTAGTCTCTACAATATCAGAGCTAACCTGTACAACTGAGTTGACATGCACAAAGCTTGATCATATTGACTGGAGACTGATAGAAAGAAAAAAGCACAGATACAAATGATGGATTTAAAGACTTAGAGAGATGGATGAAGACTCCAAGAGAAGTACAAAAATGAAGGGTAGAAATCACTGCAAGAATTGTTAACTATTCTTAAAACCATTGTCAGTAATCTGGACATTGAATCAAAGAGGCTGCAATGAGTTTGGGGAAAGGTGTTATAGCATCAAATCAGACAGGGAAATTCTCATAAACCTAGTTAAATTCTGTGTAAGAAGGAGCTCAAGGAGACAAATGCTCTTCAGTTTTAAAGGAAACCCTGCTCCTTCAGGGTAATTTTTCCTTAGGTAACTTTTCTCAGTAGATTGCCCACAAGGCTTAATGGCATGCTTTTGGTGCTTGAGCTGACCACCACTGTTGCTGGGGTTCTCTCATCATTTAGCTCCTGAGGATAGGAGAGAAGATCCTAGTGACCAGAGGCTATAGGGATGATGCTGAACCCTTATGCCATTTTCCACCAGCCACCATCTGTGAGCTACTGCCAGATCTAAGGTTGTTGGCATACTTCCATATCTGGAATATAGGATGAACAGTTTGGAGTAGGCATGAAGAATCTTTTTTTTCTCAGAAAAAAGGAAACCTGAGCTTGCATTGCAGTATGAATCCCTCAGCAGCTCTCCCTCTCATTTTCTGTCTCTTCTGCTCAGAATGATTCTGCCACCTGACCTGCTGGGCTCTTTGACCAGTCACTGACTACTCTGGGAGGGGATCTAGATTCATGTTTTCATTTTATTTAGCTACTTTACAAAAGAGCCTTTAACATATTTAAACCTCACTCATCAATCATGGCTCAACCCTCTGGTCTATTCCCCTTTATTTTTCTTTCTTTAAGCAATTAAATCTTCTGCCTATGTCTTCCAGACTTTTCTTGAGCCTATTGAGATTTCCCCCTTCCTTTCCCATGACTTCTTTCCCTCCTCCTAGCTTTTAACAGTAGTAAATATACCTGTACACATGCACATACTCACATACACACACATACACACACACACACACACACACACACACACACACACGCACACATCTTTTTTTTTTTTAAGGAAAAAAAATCACACTTTTTTTTTGTTTTTAAAACCACTTTTTTTTTTTAAAAAGATAGGATCCCACTTTGTAGCCCTAGCTAGCCTAGAACTCTCTGTGTAGACCAAGCTGGCCTAGAACTCATACAAATCTACCTGCTTCTGCCTCCTGAGTGATGAGATTAAAGGCATACACCACCATGCTCACCTCAAACAGTACTTTTGAAGGATAGGACACATACTCGCTTATCTGGAACTGTTTCAGATTAATTTGAATACATACTATCTCAGCATGGGTGTCTACTTCTAGAACCTTAAAGAAAACCATTCTATAACTCTGCCACAAAGTGTATTACTTGTTCAGGGAATGCCAGTTCCTCAGGAATGTCACTGTGTCCTCTGTGTACTGGTCAAGAGCAGGGCTAGTGACACTTCATGCCTAGTCATCATTTTTTAAGTAGTGCAGTGAGTTCAGCAAACATTCTAACAGTGTTTGTTAGAACAACAGCACTGTTAAGTCCCACACTGTGCAAAAACTGTGAATGTTAAATGAAGGGAAACAAGCTCTAATGGTGCCCTTTAATGTCCCAAGGACATGAATGTTCCCTGTGAACTTGACATTTTCTTGATCCACATCTGCTCCTAAGGATTCTGGATGCTCTAATGTGTTGGAGTCCAGATAAATAGCACGGCATTGTGGAATGAAAACAGCATCATTAGTAACTGGGTAAATGCTGTGCTGGCTCCCTAGTCGATAATGGAAGCCACTACACAAATGTCAAGCATTTTGGTTCCAAGGTGTCCCTACTCACCATCACAAATTTGATTTGAGAGTACTACAGAAATGAAGAGCCATTATGCTGCTTCTGTCCCTCGGTGGCATTTGCTTTCTCGTGCCCCCTTCTACCTTAGTTTCTATGGATTCTTCTGAAAATATCAGATGAAGCTTTCCCAGACAGATCAAAGAAGTCATATGTCTATAATTTTAAACAATACACAATAGTGACATTATTAAGACATGGCAGCGATGATAGTGATGTCAATTTAGACCCTGGGGAACTTTTGTAGTAGCAGCGATACAAGAGTTAACTGAGACAGCAAGAAGAATGCATCTCAGAACATCAATGAAAAGTGGAATTCTTGTTTTCTCCTACACTATGTAAAGAAATTTCCAAGTAATTAATAAAATTATTATGTTGGCAAAAACACATATGTCAGGTCAACCTAACAAGTATTGACTAAACAACTGTGGCACGCACAAAGGGAGATGAGAAAATCCAGTCATCTTATGTTTTTAGTTTCAGAAACACTGCATAAGGTTCTAGAGGTATGGCTCAACAGCTGAGAGTGCTTACTGCTTTCAGAGAGAGTCTGGGTTCAGTTCTCAGCACCCCATAACTGTGCTTTCAACCACCTTTATCTCCAGGTACAGAGGATCCAATGTCATTTGGCATCCACAGGTACATATATGCTACGGTACACATAAAGACACTCATACACACATTATTTAAAAAAAGCATATTACATAACACAAATAGATTTTTTGTTGTTGTTAATAGAGGGAAAAAATTTAAACCATACCGAGGAGGAGGCCGAACATTATTTAGGACATAGACACATTCAACTGTGTTAATAGGATGTTCAAAAATAGAAGATGACAGTTCATGATTATACTAGTATAAGTGGGAACTAGGGAATTTAGCAAAAAAAAAAAATCCTGAGTATGTTGTCAGAGTAAACAGATAGTAGGAATGAGAATCAAACTGACAGAAAAGATGTGCTGAGATGTGCTAAGCCATTGGCTGTGAATGTGTAATGAGTTGATGGAGAGTTAAGACTCCCAAGTTGCACACGGTTTCTTCCATGCTGCTGTTATAAATAGAACAAACTACTTAGTATGTGTCCAAAGCTATCTGAATTCTCAATGGCATTTATTGTGTGCTTATTTTACATATGGAAAAGGGTACTGGAAAGTTAATTGACATTGGCTCTTAGATTCTTCAAGCTTTTTGCTAAACCCCTGTTTATCCATGAAATACTTTCCTGGCACAGTTTGGAAAACAAGGACAGGGATTTACTGACTCATAAATGCCATGGAAATCAAATGCCAGCTCTATTGCTATCCTCAGACTCACACTGTGGGCTAAGATCACTCAGCTATTAAAATTTTGTATTCATTCAATAATTCTTTCATTCAGCCAAAAAAAAAAAACCTGAGTAATTGCATTCTAGATCTTGATGCCTTATGGGAAAATAGGATCTAGCTTGTCCCCAGGAAACTTAGAATCTAATAAGGAGAGGAAGGTAACCTGAGAATCTCGACACAGGAGGTGGCATGGTAATAATTTCTACGCAGTGGCATCAGGGGCAAGTCATAGAGAAGATAAAGCTCAACCATCTGTGAGTGTGAAATAAAGGAGCCCTCTGGAGGAACTCAATATCCAAATAAGGATGTAGCTGACCTTGAGGTCCTTATGAAGGGAATGAAGAGATGAGGAGAGGATGAGAACAAGAGACAGAGGCCTAGGCTTATGTGTGATGAGAAATTTAGACTTTGAAGCACAAACATGAACAAACTGTTAAATGAAAACAAGAAAGGAATCTAGAACTCAAATGCTAAACTGTGTTTCAGTAACAGACTAAGCAAACCTGGATGCTCAGTGACTAGTTAGAGATGCTTGGGCTAATATAGATGAAAAGGAACAAAAGCTTGATACAGGTCTGTGGTACATAAATGGGCAGGGATGGCATTAATAGAAGGGATGAATGAAATTACCAGCTGGATTCGAACTGTGAACACAAATGTTAAGTGAGTCCAAAGGTTCTAGTTAGAATCAGTAATTGGATGATGGTGTCCCTGGGAAAGAAATGCATTTCAGTTTTCCACATACAGAGATTTAGTCTGCAGCTCAGGAAAGAGACTCGGAGGCATGGGTATAAAAGAAGGCATGATGAAGGAAAGAAATGGATTGAGTCATTTCAGTAAGACAGATAAGGCAAGACAAGGGCAGTAGCCAGGCCCTTCTTCTGCAGACTGGAAGAGAACATTGAATCCTGGAGCTGGAGTTACAGGTGGTGCCAAATGTGGTGACTGGGACCTGAACTCCAGTCCTCTGCAAGAGCAGCAAATGCTTTTAACTGCTGAGCCATCTCTCCAGTGGTTTCTGAAGCTGTGTTCTGACCACTACACTACTTACTTTCTGTTTAGAGTTTGTAGGTTCATATTTGGATGGCTTTTCTCTTCTGATTTTATCAGTGTTTACATTGCTAACAATATTATAGCATAACTTTCAAAAATTGTTCCCTTACTGCTTGTCATTTCCAACATGCTGGCAATCACTTGCTTTTTCCCTAGTAATCTCATACCAGTAAGCTTTCAAAAACATAAAAATTAAGTGCTAAAGGTTATTCTTCTTATTAATATAAGTCATCACCACTTGGTGATTGAACACATACATTTTAGACATTATGTACCTAGATTAATCAATACCAAACAGTCGAGTTAAAATTCTGAGCTATTAAAAGTTCCTATAGGGGAAGGATTTTCTAATGCAAAGTTGTATCTGTTATATAGTGAAATGTTTGCCTTTAGAAAACCTCCATTGAATGAGTAACCTATTTTGGCATTTATGCTAACTGGAAATAGGATTTTATAAAGTATAGTATTCTGGGTTTCTAACAGTTGTTGTACTTGATATAACCTGTAATTTTTCTCTACTTACAATTTGCAAAGTTGTAATTTTGGTTATAATGTTAAGAGTGTTAATAGTGCAGCTTATGGTTTCACGATAATATCAAAGTGAGCCATTTGTTCATGTGTTATTATAGAACACATGACAGGTTGAAACTTTGTAAAAAGTAAAGGGGCACTTATCTGCTCATGTAGCATCCTCTTAAAGCCTTTCTTTCCAAAATGTTCTATGCTGTGGATTCCAATTTTTCATTACATCTAAAAATTAATACCTACTATACATTGTGATGATTAAACGTGTCAGTTCCATACCTAGGAGAAAGTCCCTGGGAATACCTGTGAAGGATTGTCTAGATTAAGGTTAGCCTATGAAAATGTCTGTGACGCATCATCTTGATCAAATTAATTAATGTGGAAGACCCAATTTCATTGTGGGTGGGAGCATTTCCTGGGCAGTGGGTTCTGGACTGTGTGAATTAGAGACAGCAAACTGAACACAAGCATACACACATTAATTCCTTGTTAGCTGTTCTTGACAGTGGATGTGATGTGGTTGACCAGTTCTCTCCAGCTACTACTACTGTGACTTCCCTGCCATGGTAGACTATAACTGAGATTGTGAGCCAAATTAAACTCTTTCTCCCTTAAGTTGATTTTGTCACAGTATTTTACCATAGCAACAGCACAGTAAACCAATATATCTTGAAATACTATTTCATACTTGCTATAAGTTATCAGGCTCTTCTGAATAATTTGTTCCTCTCTACTAAATCTATATATATCATTTTGACACCAAACAGTAGATGGACATATACATTTACCTGTAAAGACCTTAAATATTTGAATACATATAGAAATGCATCTAAAATCATATTGAAATTCTGGTTTTGACAATTATTTGATTAATGATTTTCAGCAATTGCTGTTGCAAATATTTGATATCTTAGGAAGCAATAGCAAAAATGTGTATTTGTTTTTGTTATCAATGCTTGTACAAAAGAGCTGATATCAAAAATACTCATTTATACAAATTATAGGCTTTCCAAAGCATTGGGTTTCTATTAATTTTGCTATCCATTTAAATAGTGACGACATCAGAATATATATTAACCCAATTTTCATAAATAAGTTGAGGTTTTCAGAGGTTACACACTGTCCTGGGATTTTTTCCAATTGTTAGACACATGTTTTCATCTTTTTTTGGGTAACACATATTTATCTCTAACACTGCAACAAATTATTTTCCTAGGAAATAATATTGATATTGATATGTAATCACTTGCTTTTGTAAACTAAAATATTACAACATGTTGAAGTGATTATATTTGAAACACTGAAGGAAGTAATTTTATAATTTAGTTTGACCTCAAGCGGGTTTTTTTTTTTTTCAGATTGCTAGTCAACAGTAGAATATACGCATATAATATATTTTAAATGTAAGCATGTTGTTTAACTAATCTCATTTAAGCTTTATAAATTTGATAGTTTTCTATGGAAACTGTGCTGGCTAGTTTTATGTCAACTTGGCACAAGCTAGAGTCATCAGAGAGGAGGGAACCTCTAATTCAGAAAATGCCTCCCTAAGATTGGGCTTTAGGTAAGCTTGTAGGGTATTTTCTTAGTGATTGCTGTGAGAGAGCCTAGCCAATGGTGGGTGGAGCCACCCCTTGGCTGATAGTCCTAGGTTCTCTAAGAAAGCAGGCGAAGTAAGTCATAGAGAACAAGCCCGTAAGCAGCACCCCTCCATGGCCTCTGCATCAGCTACTTCCTCCAGGTTCCCACCCTGTTTGTGTTCCTGTCCTGACTTCCTTTGATGATGAACAATGATGTGGAAGTATGAGCCCAAACAACCCTTTCCTCCCCAAGTTGTTTTTGATCATAGTGTTTCGTCACAGCAATAGAAACTCTAAGTCAAAAGCTTATTCTGAAATATTTCCTGCGAACAATGTTATTAAAAAATAAGTAGTCATGATGAATTGGTTACTCTCAGCAGTCATACTACCATAGTATCATAGCACATACAATTTCTTCTCGTATGGCTTCCATGAAACACCCCCCCTCCTATTTATGCATTTGAATTTCTGTTAGGAGAAATTGTTGCTCTGTCTACTGCTTAAGTGTTAGAATTTGGGGGATGCTGTCACTTGATCTTTGCAAACTGACATCCCCACCCCGGATCCCTACAGCACACAACTGCTGCCTAATTGTAGTTTACCAGTGTGTTGTGAGTTGTCCTGAACTGAACCCACCAACTATAACCGCCATCCCTGTGGTTCTTCAAGTCAGCAAACGAGGAGTTATTTCTGATTCCTTCCCCCTTGTACCACCCACACCTATTTAGTCATAAAAAGTCTTGTCAATACTCTACTCTAAAAATGGGTTCTTGCTTTCCACTCAGCTCCCAACCCTGCGTGGAGTGTCTCGGTTTTCATCCCTTCCACAGTTTTCTAGTCCATCTTCCTGCATTCCGTCATGTTTCATTCAAATCTCTTCTGCACATGGCTCTGAGATGCAGGTCTGATTACCATGCCCCCACCTACCACATGCAGTTTCTCTAATGTAGAAGATAAGGATTTTGTTCAAAACAAATACTTACCTCCCCATTTAAAATGCATTTATTTGAGGCTATAAGCTGTTTTGTATTTTTTAAAAATAATTTTATTTTACATTACATAGTTATTACTCTGTAGTGTGTCAATATGTTCTTGATGAGCCAAGGAAAAATATGAGCACATAGTTTTAAGGCAACATTTTTTGCTAATACCTACAGATACATTATTTATGAATAAATATTGCTTACAAACAACTGATTACTGTCAGCTGAGGTGTGTTTTAAAGAAAAATATATTCTTATATTTAATTATGTGTGTGTGTGTTATGTGTACATGAATGTGAGCACCCACAGAGGCCATAAGAAGGTATCAGACCCCCTGAAACTGGAGTTACAGGAAATTGTGCAGCATCTGATGTGGGTTTTGTGAACTGAACCTGGGTTCCCTACAGGATTAGCAAACACTCTTAAATGCTGAGTCATATCTCCAACATAGATATGCAGTTTTCAATTGTCTGAGACTAGGTCTTGTTATGTAGCCTAGGCTGGCTTTGAACTTCCCAGTGTTGGGAATGCATGCTGGAGCCACCACGCCTGGCTCTCATCAGTATCAGTAGCAAGATGCTAACATACACACACGCATACACACATACATACATATATACATACATACATACATACACACATACACACATACACACACACATACACACACACACACACACACACACACACACACACACACACATTTAAATCCTCAGATCCCTGTAGGGGACTTCCTTAACACTCACTTGTCTCACCAGATTTCCAGGCTCCCACATCACGTTCCTACAGGTTGGTGGTTTAACCACATAAATTTCCATCCCATAGGTGTGAAGGCAGGGATTCCAATCTCAAAGCATGACTACCTGAGCCCTGGCCTGCAACAATGATTTCCTTTCTGAGTTACTGACGGTCACCGTTGT